>JAQIWF010000635.1:0-16820 GCA_034694965.1 Ceratozetes gracilis
ATTTTAATTTAGTTAAGATTTAATTTTCAACTTATAATTGCTTACTATTCAAAGCATATTAATGAAAAACTTTTTGGGTATAACTCTACAGTTAGAGATGTTGACAATATTGGTTCAAAATTAGTACTGTTTTATACTAGAGATGGCTTTAGATATTGGTTGATATTACAGGGGTGTTGATACTAATGGACTTGATACTAATGGAATATATTTAACATTAAGCCTATGGAAGAAGGTTTGTGGTTTGAAGAAAAGGTTGATAATAATGGAACTGTGACACTATCGGGTGTTGATACTAATGGAGCTTAAGTGTACTCTCAAAATTAGGTCCTCAACTAAAACCACTTAAATAGTATTTCTATGTATTAAATTAATAAATGTACCAAGGACACAAAATCATCCATTTCTTTTAAATTAGAGGCAGTTCTTTATTATATTTGATTGCTTTCTTACTTTGAACTAGACCTAGTTTTATCTAAACTTGTCCAATCTCTCATGTCGAGATTTTAGTATAGCTTTTAATTAGATCAAAAAGGAGTAACCAAGGTTTATTGCTATCCCTTTTATTGGTACTTATTTAATTATGTCTAAAATTAGATACGATTTTGAGATTAAAATGTGAATTTAAATTGTAATGTATTGACGAGTTTCTACTCGTGAGGGCTATTATGGGATATAATATTTACATTATATGATGACATTCCTATGCTGTCCCTGTGGTGACCCCTTTAGAGCGAGTAATGTTGTGATGAAATGTCATTACGTTTATATCAATTACATAATCAGAGGTTTATTAGACATCACTTCATATTTATTTACAGTCTTTGCGTTTTTGGTCGACTCATAGCATTGGAGACAATGAATGACTGATTAGTTTTGTTATCAAATCTTTTGAGTAATAATTCAATATTTACTTCACATTAACTTATTTACCGAATCATCAAAACTTGCAAATAATGGCCGCACTTCTAAAGAACCAAATCCTTAAACATCTCTCAAAGTATTGATTTTATTTTTCCATATTTTATATCTGATATTAATGATTGTCTTGAGGTTCACGAAGAACTTGTCGGCGGATAAACTGAATTTGAGTGCATTGAAGGGTTCGTGTGATGTCCACAACATTGAGTTAAATGAATCCGTTTTAATGGATTTGTTGGAACTCCCCGTTTGGATGACATTAAGGCGAGCCGTTTGTAATCACGTCTCACTTAAGGTCCAGTGGATGAAACTCAAGACAGTTCCCATATTTCTGGCTTTGGATGAAGTGGTCGTTGAGATCGAGACATGCGAACAGTTTAGAGACAACACTAAGACGAAGACCAATCAGCCCTCCTATGCGTCCGTCTCTTAAACTCATTAAAGTCTTAATCAATTGATTTCTATCTTTCTTTTGCAGAGATTCCGGAAAATATGGTTTCGCTGATCGAGTCTTCGATGGAATGACTGTAACCATAAACTCAGTTATCATTACTTTTAAGTCAAAGGTCTTTAACGCCTCACTTCAGGTAATAATAGTTTTGTCTAAAAGTTGGAAGTCTTTAAAAATTTAATGGTTTAGTTGTCGCGACTACTCATAGAGAGTCGACCCCCGAATTGGAAAAGAACTGCTGACTTAAGACTGACCCGCATTAAAGACCCGAATAGGGGACAAATACTGATATTCAAGCACTTGGAGTGGCAGACCCTCCGATTCGAAGCAAAGGCTGAGTCAGATATAGTTCAGACTCCGTTACGTCTGATCGCGAATCAGGCCACGTGTCGGATTAGTATCAAGAAGAAGCTGAGCGACTGTTCAATGCTTGGCGCGAGAATTATGTTCATATTTGACGACCTCTTATGGGTCTTAACGGACGCCCAACTCCTGTCTGCTCTTCATTTTGTGGACTATTTGGGACAACTGATCAAAAGAGCGCCGCGCACTAAGAACTTCACCGAAGAGGTTATTGTAGCGACTCAGTCACCAACCTTTGCAAGTCTCAAGAATATGAGTTCCAACTCTGCACAGGCCTCACAATCAACAGTCAGTCGTCTATTCAATCAGTACGACATCATTGAGACCTCGCATCACATTTTCGTCAGTCGTATTGAAGTCCATTTGTGCGATGATTTGGATCCAAATAATGGCAGATCTCTTCATCCGAGCCTTAAAGATGGCGGCGCTCTTCAAATAACTCTATCAAAACTTGTGATCGATGTCTATCCATATCAGAAAGTAATGGCGAATCGCAATCATTGGCTTCGATATTCTGATCCGTCTTCAAGTCGTAGTAATTGGGTTAACGAACACTTGCAGTCGTTTTTTGAAAAGAAAGCGAAAGGAATGCCTCCACAAACACAGGGAATGAAACCATCAGTTAGAACACAATCGCGTTCTTCATTGAATCAATTGATGTCAAGAGTAGTTTTGGTTCGTTTGTCGGACTATTCAGTGAGTTGTGTGACCACTAATATGACCACTAAATTGAAACTAAACGAGAAGTTGATTGCAACGGATAAGTCTGCGCCCCTTCCCGACGATATGATGGCCTTCTATATGGAAGTCAATAACTATTACTTCTTCGACTCGAGTGATGACGTTCCCGACGGCACTGCTTTCATACATTTAGCGCCACTCAAAGTGACTTTCGATGCGTTGACACTCTTATGGATGAATGCATTTCAGTCTAATCTTCACAACGCAATGGTTAAACTCCAAGAAATGCTTCCTAAACAAGAAAAGCAGAGATTATTAACAAGAATAGAGTGTTTGATGCCTTTGATTGCCATCAAATGTCCCGACAATTCAGAATATTGTGCATTAGAGCTGAAAAGCGCCCGAATAGTAGTCCTTAACTGTGAGACAGAAGACTCCACTTTTGATGAATTGAATGCAATGATGGAAAACATGGGAAGCACTCCATTCATGTATGACAGGCAGTCATTTCCATGGCTTGAATCAGATCCAAAACCTATTTCTGATGAGTTTCTATCAAATTTAACTCGACTCAAATCCAACGAAAACTCAGCAGACATTTGGACCGTTCGAATGGAACCCTTTTGGGCTGAGTTCAGATGCAGAAAGACATCTAAGTTCCGCCCACTGTTAGACCCCCTCCCTATCACTTTATGGGCTTTCGAAACACCACCAAAGAGTGACAAATCTTGTGATAATAATTGTGAATCAGATTTAAGTGTATTGTTATGCATATCTTCAACAGTGAAAGTACAGCTCAATCACAACCAATACTTGTTTTTAATGAGATTTTTAGAACAAATGAGTGAATTCGGGGCTCAAATGAATAGCGATTCCTTCAAAATACAGAAAATAGACACCACTTCACAAAATAGTTTATTTAAAAGCATTTCTTTGATGGCATCCATTCCTAACATTGAATTAGTTCTAAAACTCAACGAAGAATTTCATACCTATCGAAGTATTGGTGTTTCTCCTCAACACTCAATACTAGACTTGAGTTCGCCATCGATTAATGAAAAATTTTCAATGGATTCTGAAATTCCTACTCTTTTGATCGGCAATAACCCAATGGAAAGGCTGGAAGCGTCACAAATGCCTAAATCTAACAGCGATTCGCTCCTCAACGGAAGTTCTCTGAGTTTGGAGACAAACAAATCGACACAAAAGAGCGAATCACCCAAAGCTCATCCCAAAAGTCTTCAGTCATCTACATCTCTGGCAGCCATCCCTTCACTGCCCGCTCACAATAAGCTACAAAATGCTGCAAACATTGTATTTAAAAAGTCTCCAAATTCTGATGCATCGAGTCTTAAGAGTTATTCTACTTTTAATGAATCGATTTTAACTGATTATTCGCCGGTCGATGACGACAACCGTTCCATTAGAAGTGATTTGTCTGCAGAAAGTGATCAGTTTGTTGTGGTTGGCTTCGAGCAAATGACTCAGGAAGAAGAAGAGGATATCTTTGCGTTGACACACATAGAGTCAGCCGATGAGGTGAAAGAAGACTCATTAGTAGATTCGCCGTCAGAAGCGTCAGAGCCCTACAGTGCCTCTCATCCATCACTGGATACTCCAATTAGTGTTACATTACTTCAGATAAAGCTCTCAAATCTAAATCTAGTCCAACAGTCAAAGGGCTTTCATTCAAAGATATTACTGAACTGTTCCGGTATATCACTCTCGGAATACATAAGAATGCCTTTCAGTGAATATCAAATATTTATTAATCAAAGAGTTGTTAACAAAATTAACAACGAATTGATTGCTTCGAATTCGATGGAAAACCTGTCGGAAGTGACCGTTCGGTTGGAATCGTTTACAAAACTCAATATGAAAGACGAATTAATCAGTGTTTCAGTCAATAACATTGAGCCAACGCTACACATGGACTCAGTCATGCTTTTGGCCGACTTTATCACCGACGAAGAGATGACTTATGTCCCGCCCACTCATATACTCCTAAACAATGTTTCGCTCACTTTAATTGATGACAAAGTGAGTGTCCCTCCGCTCGGACTTAATATTCCTCGACTATTCATAAAACGGGATAAAAGCAATCAAATGAATGTCATGCCATACAATACAAGTCAGTCTCTCTTTCATTACAAATCTATAAACAAATTATTAGTTTTTAATGATTTCCTGTTTTTCAGATCAAATATCAGTGTTAGAGAGGGAACAGCTATTAGTACCACATTTGAAACTCAGACAACGAAATGATGAGACAATCGATTCAAGTATTGCTCTGAATGTGAATAAACTGAAGCAAACTAATAGTGAAACCGAAATATTGGATCAAATTCTAAAGAAAAACGAGAATTTGGTCCAAGAAGTGGAACGACTACGCAAAGAGAATACTCTGTTGAAAAACAAACTCAAATCAAATCAAAGTTAGTTTAAAAGCAATGTTTAAAACTGATTATTGTTTCCATTTTTGTCTCAGCATTTAAAGTCTAAAATTGTTTTTCAAGTTATTTACAATTTATTCAAATATTTTCGTTGAGATTTAAATTGAAATTAATATAAATCTGATGTTTATTTTCAAATAAAGCGATTATCCATTTGTTCCATACATTTATTAGCCATTATCCCACTTCAAGTTACTTACCCAGGGGTAAAACTCATAGCACCCTAACAAAGATTGAAGTTATGTTTTTATCCCAGCAATAATCTGGAGGTCAAAGGAGAATCGTTAGTCTATTAACTTTTTTACCCCATGGAAAGTGGAAAATACTCAAAATTTTAGCCCATAATCTGGGGTTTAAAAGTAGTACTTATTTTGCCTATTAATCAATTGGACATAAATTACTGTAAATAATATGATCCTAATTTTGATCCCTAAACTTAGACCGAATCCAATCAGTTTTGGTATTCCCTCTCAAATGTTAAGATAACCTCAGGGTATATATATTTTGGCGCCAAAATATAAAATACCGGTAAATGTATTGCAATTTCCTATTAATGCAATCAAATGACAACAAAACAGATTAAAAATGAATTTAATATTAATATTAATGAATGCGATATAAGTGTAGAGAAGATAATAAAAGTAATTAAAGTATTGAATCAAAGTTTTATGTCTGCCTTACGTGTACTTCACCTTAACTTAGAGTACAGAAAACTAAAACATTTTGTTCCCAATTCTTATATGTTTTGCCCCAAATTCACAACAAACTGTTTATCTCAAACACAGCATACGATTCGTGGAATTTTCCATTAAGTTTGCCCATAGTTTGGGTTACGGACTACTCTATGGTTATGTCATTGAAGGCAATCTACACCTCACTTAAGTTTAGGACAACATTTCATTCATTAATTTTAAAACTGCTATAAATAGTGTAAAACATAATTCATATTTCATTTTATAAGAGAAGAGAATTTCAATGAAGTTTTGCTCACTTTTTGAACTGATTTTAATATTGAATTGAGATTTACTTATAATGTGTTTTAAGTGTAAGAGAGTGTAAAGCTTTTGTGCAATAGATTATGCATTTGTCCGCAGATAAGGAAAGCGCTGTCAGTAACCCAACTGTGCTCTCACTCAGCCCTCAGAGCCTCTCTATTCGCGCTCAACTCAAAGGAGGGCTTAAATGCCGACATAAGAAATAACGTCAATTAAAAGTGAAAAATAGTATAAAAGAGTTGAATGGAGGGAATAGAAGCCACTCTCGTATTGTTTGGACACATCTTTATGTGAACGCCTTGAGTACAGCTACACGTCTAGCGGTGTTTCATCTGATTGGCGAATGTGTGGTCACGTGTGCAGCCATTGTCTGATAGATCGGTGCAAAGGACTGGTATTCCATTTGGATTCGCATTACGTTTCAGTTCTCAATCTATTCAAAGCCATAACTATTCCTATTTTCGCCGGTTTTTGTCTTTAATTGTCACCCAATTTAGTCCAAATTTGTTGTAAACAATGCCCGCAACGCGATCTCGAACCAGGTATTAACCCATTTGGCATTTTTGACACAATTTGTGGTCATTTGAATGCATTAAAAGTGTGTTTAATGTGTTCGTCGACTCATTTTTTTTAACAAACGTTTGAGTGAATGGCAGACAAACGGCGAAGCAATGAGTCTCTCATTAGTGCAGTGCGTCTGCTCTTCACCACCGGTTATAGCGATGGCTGAAGAGTCAAGTCTTCACTCATTTCTGATTCAGTTTTAACCAAATTGAGTGCTTTTTCTTTGTTTTAATATTTGATGTGTTTTTTAGTACTGAAGCGCCGGAAGTGGCCGTTGAGGAGAAGAAGAGTGAAGTCTCTGAACAACAGTCGGACAAAGAGGTAATGCTTTTGATTTGATTGATATGTTTGGCGCCAAATGAGTGACAATTGAATTAAAATTGATTTAAGGCTGAAGTGAAGGAAGTGATCGACGAGAAGATCGAATCGAGTGCTGAGCAGTCGAGTGACAGCACGAGTGCTGACGAGAAACCGGTCGACAAATCAGAAGAGAACACAAATGGCAGCTCTACTAACACTACCACTACTACTGATGCGCTCCCCTCTGACACCAATGGAGGTCACTATCACTCAGATCTCTATTTATATGTTATTTAAAATGTAATCTTCAGATCAAACCGAAGATAAGGTGGAAAACGGTTCGGCAAAGAGGAAGTCCACCGCAGAAGAGGGCGGAGACGCTCCCGACTCGACCGATATCTCACCAAAGAAGGCAAAAGTAGATAACAGTCCCGTCGATGACAGTAACGGCGCCGGAGATGAGGCCGAGAAACAGACAGCCGTCGAAACCACCGCTTAATTCAAGTTTTGCTTTAATTCATTACAATTCAAAAACTGAGTATTTCTAACAAAATATGTATTTATAGCCGATATCTGTCTTTAGTCTAAATTTTTCATTGAATTTCTTATTTGTATTATTCTTTCAATTCTTTTCATTTTCTAATTTCGAGTATTATTTAAATACTAATTACAAGAATTGTTTACTAATTGTTTTTGAACTGAATTTTTGTTTATTTTTCTATTAATTTCATTAAAAGAATTACATTTAAAGTTAGTCTTAAACTGAATTAATAGCAATACTTAGACTTATCTGTACTTATAATTTGTTGCGTGACTTGTATTATATCAGTAATAAGTCTGCAAAAGAGGAGAACATCTGCAGGAAATCAATTATAAGTCAGTCCTCTTCTATTCCAGTTCTTTTCACTACATTTTTGTCCAAAAGAAGGCTTTTTTCCTAAACTTAAGAATAAATATATAAATATCGCGAAAAACAAACGAATAAATAACTTATTGTAAACCAAAACATGAATTGATTGTAATTTTTCACATCTTTTTCACTGTTCTTCCACTCAATTATCCAAATATTGTTCGCAAAACACAATTGTTGTCCAAATGTCCCAAAAAGCGGTTGTTTTTGTATTTCTTTTGTCATTTTTTTCAAATATTTTTTCACGAAAAGCACAGAATTTTTAAAATGAATTTTTACGGAATGAAAGGCAACTTATATTGAATTTTAAATATTGATATTTAGAGTAAATGTATTCACATTTAAAGTCATATTTAAAGCAAAGGGTTGTTGAATACCATTCCAGTTATTTGACAAATGGGTTTCATTTTGACTTAATTCATATTCGATGTCATTCTTATCACAACTGAAGACAAATTTAGAATTCATTGATTTAGTGGTTATTTCTGTGAATGAGTCCAAAAACAAATATGTCATACATTTTGAATGTAATATTCAATAGAAATATCAATAAAATCGAAATTTTCTTTTTCTAAATCATTTTGCAGTCAATATTCAAATCAATATCGCATTTGTCATGACTTGAGGCTAATTAGAGGCCAATCCTGAACTCAGACTCAAAGTAGACAAGTGTTAGCTCGGAATGGATTCATTGTATTCGGTCGATGACACACAACACCCAAAAGTAGAGCCGGATTTGCAGCACAACTTGAGAAGAGGTGAACGCTATACCTATGAGGCCATCAATATATCATAAAACTATTCTCAACCAAAAAGTAAAGCCAATGGCTTTGGTCTGTGATTAGGAGGAACTTCACCACAAAGTGTCTGGTCTTTCAGAGCCTGTCTTTCAATATACAGGTATTTATTAATCAGAACAACACATTGAAAGACGTTTCCTCGCATTCTATTCATAGCTAATGATTATCACTCGCCTTCCCTTCCCTTCTCTTTCAGACCTTTTGATCAAAACTTTCTGAAAACTCACAAAACGGGTAAATATTTCTAAAATTTTTCATAACTTATTTCAAAACAACTTTATATTAAATGTTTATTATTCTGAGGTAAGGCTCAGAGCTATTCCTACCACCGGTTATGAAATTATGGCATAAATTTGAATACATTAACGACTGGTTTCTTAGCAATGGTTTTCCGTTAACCTCATATCGTAATAATGACCCGATTTCTTAGTTAACGGAAATTAATGTTTTCTCAATAGTCTGCACAGCAGTCAAGTGTAGGTGTCTTTCACTCCATCGATCTCACTCTCATTTAACCACATTTATGAATACCATCTAGATCATATTGACTTATATATATACTGCTCTTAAATCTATGTTCTTATTTGAATTTCACTGATTTTCAAGAAAATATTCTGTAAGTCATTAAAAGTTTCACTAATTTCTTGTTTTTCATTCACTTTATAACATATTTTTTGCTCAAAACCTTATTTGAGAGATAAGATAATTAGTGGTAAGACATGAGCGCCAATAAACTGATTAATTATCACTCGATGTATGCAAATATCCGGAACCATCACTACTACCAGTACTTCCACTTTGTTTTTATTAACAAATTATTTGTTTTAATTAATTACACTAATTCTTGGCGGTAGACATGCGTTGACAGTCTTGTATAAAATTGCAACAAAATAACCAAGGACACACTTCTCTAAATCTGTTGGGGATTTTCGAACACTGGGTTTATTTTTTAACTCAACTGAACTTTATATGAATGCTAACGAAGTGGAGCACAAAAATAAAATATGAATTATAATACTATTTCTTAAGATATAAGAAATTCTTTAAAAATATATATGAGTTCGGAGTGAGAGAGCAGTCAACTAAACCAGTAATTGTAAAGAGGGAGAGAGAGAGAGAGAGAGAGAGAGAGAGAGAGGGAGAGGGGAGAGAGGGGGGAGAAAGAGAGAGAGAGAGATTCAGTGGGATATTATTGGTAGCAATCGGTGGTTATGTCTGACTTAGAATGTGATGGAAAGTGAATGCACTGAAAGTGTGTCTTCACTCGAATCTGTGTTCCTCTGAAATGCTGTAATGTTTGTGAGCGAACGCACACATCGTTTTCACGCCACAAATGAATCTGAGAGGCCCTACACTACCAGTTATGCCAAAAACTACAGTATAAGGCAGTGATACTACGGCCGTCTCTAATCATTACCATTGCATTAGAGTCTAATCAAAAGCGCTTCGACTGTATATCGAGTTTTCTGAACTCAACTTTTTTCACGACTCAACTAATTCTTCGATTTTTATTCTTCGATCACAAATGAATACAAATCGCCACAACTGTCTCATAGTTCTGAGCAGTGATAAGGAAGGTATGGAACCAAACCTTTAAAAAAAATTGGAATAATTATTGCCCTCAAACTCAGGGAACTCTTCGCAGAACTCATTCATTCAAAGTTTTTCTCTACTCAACACTTCATTCAACATACAAATAGCGACTCCAGCAGTAAGTCATCACTTGTTTTATGGCCACTCATTTGATTTTAAGTCAAATAAACTTTGAGTGACAACTGTTTTGGACTATAAAATGGGGAAAAATGCAGAGTTTATCAAAAATGACGAACAGAGCAGGAAATGGTTCAACGAATTCAAATACAAATCATTTTCAACTCCAATCAGTCTGTCTTCAGTCGACCGTAAGTTCTGATGGCTTTCCTTCTAATTAATTGCAGTTAAATTGATTCAAATGACAGCTCATCGATATTCATGATCTTTGAATTAATTTATTGCTACAAAAAAGCAGATTATAATAAATTATTTATAAAATTCTTTTAAACAAATAAAACATTTTTTGCTTAATATTTAATTAAAATTCAATGTAATTAAAATATAGTCAATTAATTCGAAAAATAACACAATTTTCATAACTTTTTCATGAGTTTTTATTTCAAATATGACCAAGGTAGTTTCATAGAAAATCAGGAGAAACTTACCTATTTACATAATCATTACAAATAGAGAAGAGTCCAATTTTATAAATCATAGTAAAACTGTAATTATTAGAAAGTTGACCTAAACTCAACATGATTGTTTTATACGAGCATGTTCAAATTAGTCGTCATAATTTACCCCCTTTGAATTAATCACATTATTTCTGTTGTCATTATCTTAATTTTTGTGTACAAATGCAATGTAAACAAACATTTATTTGATTAGTTTTTTAAAAGTGTCCTTGTTAACTTGGAACAAGGTACTCATCCTTGGCAATTTTCAAAGATTTTTGTTTATTAAGTTCTGATTTTGTATCTGAATTCGGAAAGAGGTGAGTGTTCCAGTTCAAATCTTATCTTTTTAAGCAATATTAAATACTCTATGTATAAATTAAACTAACAATTGGAGTCTACAATTATTGTAATTTAAGCAAGGGTGTTCGAGTGTCAAAACCAGTTTAAAACCCATTAAATCCAAACAAGCATTTCATAATTGAATTAGTTTTATATGACGTAATGTTTGTAAAACAGGCCTTAAGACAGCCTTCTGAGGGCTGCTCTCAATTATTGTGAAGGGCTGGCAATGATTTGCTTGAATGCCAGTCAGTCATCGATAGGCAATACTTCCATTTCCTGTCTCTTCTTATTTGTTGGTTAAAATGCGCCAAATTTGACTGTTTTTGGCACTAATGGAAAGAATCCAAACATTTTAATTAAATTTTGAGGTTTGGGGGAAGGAGTGGTCCGACCCATCCCTTAACGAATAATAGCTTAAATGGACTTTTCGTTTATTAATTTGTTTTAATGTGATATTAATTAAGTTAAGATGACTTTAATGATAATACAACCGGTCTTTCCATTAAAAATATATATAAACGTAATCTAAAAAGTGTTGTGATATTTGATGAACGAAAGGGCCGCCAATTCTTTGCAGAACTCTTCGATCACTATTAGTCCCTCTATTATTCGAGTTGTCTTCTCATCGAAGTCAGGGTTCGATTCTTCAGTAGTTTTGTCACTCTCTCCTAAAAGTGCTTTTCTAGTGGTTTGCAGCTTCTCTTTGAGTCCATTGAGACCCTTAACTGAGACCTGCAACTCATCCACCAATTTGTGAAGAATACTAAACAAAGAACGCGTTCCTCTTATTAAAGGAATGGTTGGATCCAACAGATATTCATTGAGGGCTTTGTGAGGAAAGAGAGCCAATCTTGAGATCAATGACGTGACCTATGAATCAATAAATGATTGAAATGAGAAAAATTGGTTCAAATTGTCTGTCAATGAATTACTTGGAGATTGACTTCATAGGGCAGTCGAACCATATTCTCCAAGTTATCAAAAATCATTGATATAAAAGGACCCTCACTGAAGACCTTATTACTATATTCTGTGCCATTCATATTAATTACAGTCTGTTCTACAGATGTTTGAATTTCTGGAGACCAGTCCTTCCATTTACGACAGACGGAAGCGGTTTCCTCGTAGTGTTTCTGCGCTTCTCTAACATATGTCTCGTAATCCATCTCATCGTTGGCTTCAGAGCTCTTGAGTTCGTCGGGAACTAAAGAAGTAAAATACTGAAGAACTTTCTGGACGTGAGAAGTGGACACATAATTGAAATTCTGTGCCGAACCGATCGAAATATCTTCAGAATCGATGCCTGAGTGAGCCGTTAATATTGGCCTCAAATCTTGGAATTCATTTGAGTCTAAATTGGATTCACTGCTGAGCACAGACTCATCAAAATAAGTTCTTTCGCGTAAATAATTGATAACTAAATCATTAAGAATAGTAACCGATGGCTTCAGAAGAATATCTTCGAATAATTGCATCGAAGACATACACAACTGAATACGTTTTGAATCTGAAAGCAAGTCATCCGAAGAGATGTCTGAAGGGTTTCTATCAATGAGTAGACATCGATCTAATAAAATGTTTTTCAGTTTATTACTTATTTCACTATATTTTTGACTTTCAATCATAGCATCACTTCTGGTGTCAATTAAGAGGAACTCTCCTACAGTTTTGGCCAATTGTGGACTAATTATATTTCGCAGACAATTGGATAATAAGACTGTTGTTAGAAATATGTGTTCGCCGGCGTCCGACTCATCTGTGTATCCGATTCCGAGCAGATCCGGACAAATGCAAGACTCGAGAAAATCTGTTTTAAATTCTTTTAAAAGTGTTTCCATTAAAACGCTTTCAGTATTGGGTAAGTGATTGACAATCATATCGAAAAAGACAAACCATCGAAGAAAACATAAGAACTTTCTGACTGATGGCGAAAATGTCTCAAATGTTTGGCAATTTTCTGCGATATCGACTCCAAAACAAGAGTTGATCGCATTCTCCATCTGTTCGGCTCTAAGAGAGGGTGGAATTGAATGGTAGAGACTCACCATTTGGTCCACTATTTTGGAACAAAAGGGTGTCTCAAATGATATGATTTGTTCCGCTCTTTCATTCACAGAAGACAAGAGCTTAATGAGAGAATCGCCTGATTTTGTGCTGATCTCTTGGTCTGGACTCTGGAGTAACGCCAGTAAAGCACTTATTAATGGAAACGATTCGGTGAGGAAACAGTTTATTAGATCCGGATTTCTATTTATTTGATCGCAAATACAACTCAGGAATAGGACTTCAGTTGACTCATAGGGACCGGCAATTAGTTTACCACAAATTATAATCAACTTCTGAACCGAACAATAGACTGATTTGTGAGGAAGTAATTCAAGGCTTGAGTTCTTCAGAAGAGATGTGAAGAAAAGGAGAATTTGTTGGCAGAGGCCTAACGGGGCGTCCGATTGCGCCAAAACACTCATTGAGTCCAATATCTTGTTCTGAAGTAAGTATTCCATCGAAACACCTAAAGCTTCGGAGGGATCGCTATCTTCTCTCTGACCATTAGATTCTTGTAACTGTTCTTCACATAAAACTCTACACATTTTCTCCAAATGAAAGCTAATATTTGTTGATTCGATGGGAGCCGACAGATATGACTTGTCCTCACTTTCATAGTACTGTAATATTTGATTCCAATGCCATTGGAACTGTTGGTCAGACGGAGTGGTCGGCGCCAACACTTCCATCGTATTGGATATCGCAGACGACAAAAGTGTAAACATTTCGAGGTTTGACTCAATTAATGATTAAATAAATGCTTTAATTTAGTGGAAGTGTTGAGACTTCCAATCAATAGTTGAATGAAAACATCTGTTAATTAAATGTCTGATAATAACAACAAATGGTATAAAAAAAACTAATTTTTATGGCATTCAAAACATGACATAAATTCACGACTCAATGAAAATCCGTAAACTTTTTCACTTACATATAACCCATTCATAAAAAACATTACAATAAGTAATCAAATTCTGTCCCCTTTATTAAAAATATAAATCTTTCCTTCAATTGATATGCTTCCCCCCCATAACAACTGTACATCGTTTGTATTTTGAATATATGTGACATAAAACCCGTTATTCTGTGTCTTCTATAGAGAAATACTATTGTTTTTGAGACTAAAAGCTATTTTTCACTTCTTATGAATTGTGATATAATTTAAAGTTTGATAATATACTGAAATCGTGAGCTGGAAGTAGTGCACAAGTAATGATGCGCTCACCACAAGCAGGTGAGTTAGTCTCATTAACGAGGTCGATTTAAAATTGATTACCAAATGTAAAGCAAGTAAGCTTGGTGAACTCTGTGAGAACTATGTAATGAATTTATCCCAAACTTACAAATACTTAAAATCAGATGAAATTCTTAATGTGAGGCCAAAGTTGTGCACAGAATTGGACTGAAGTTCTTAGTTATCAGATCCTAATCTCGAATTTAATAATTTATTCTTCCAATGAATTCAACCAAAAATAGCAAAATTTAATTATAAATGACTTTTTTTGGACAAAACTTTATATAAAATCAATGAAATTGGAAAAAACTAATAAAAATCTGAATTAAAGTAATTCTCATTCACTTCAAAGACATTTCAAAGACAATTGCATTCATTTTAAGCATTCAATGAGTTGGTTATGGACTCGATTTAGTGAATTGCAAATAAAATAGTTGTTTCGATAATTTCTCTCTTTTATCACATTTTGTAAAATAATTGTTTTGTAGAAAAATCAAAAAATCTAAACATTAGTTCCTATTATTTGTTTTACTTATCAATTGTTCACAAATTTAATTGAAATTAGTCTTTAGAGCGGATGGTTTGGTCACATGAATGAGAAGAGACTGTTGGCGTAGGCCATAGGCTTGACATTGGGATGAGGCACTTCCGCATATGTGGTGTACTCAGGTTTGAGATCCTTACCATTCAATGTAATGAATGCCCCCTTATTTCCCATTGTGTCGCAATAGTTTGGCGCAGAGAATACTGTAATACATTTCCCCGAATGTGCCTAAAATAGAGACATTAAGTCATTGCAAAGAACCACAAATCAAATACTTCTTCATATCCGTCGGGTTTGACCTCATGGCTCCGAATTATGTAATCGAGTTCATTCACTTTGCAGAAGGTTTCCGTCACATCCGGTCCAAACTGTACGCCAACACCTCTTTTAGAGGGCGCTCTTCCTCTGCCGGGCATTGGATCAGACCATAGGATGTCACACATAATTCCCTCGTCGGGCGGCTGTCGATTGCGTTCAGTATTGCGGATGTCGTCGAGAGTGATGTTGTCGTTGGCGAAGAGCCCCCCGTGCATTACTAGTACCCGTCCATTGAGACAGTGGGCCAGAGGTAACAAATTGAACACTTCAGCGAACAGGTCATACATTTGGACCGTGTATTTGGCTTTGACCTCACCCTCAAAGCCATACATTTGATTCATTGTCTGACTCTCGTGATTACCTCTACTCATGAAGAAGTGCTTCGGATATAAGAGTTTGAATCCAATGAGAGTAAGAATGCATTCGACAGAGAAGGAACCCCTGTCCACGAAATCGCCGTTAAATAAGTAGGGATTGCTTTCAGAGGGCATTCCATTTAAAGTGAATATGTTTAGTAAGTCGAAGTACTGGCCGTGAATATCACCGCAAACCGTAAACTTGTGGTCGTCTGGAATTTGGACGTCAACTAAAGTCCTGTCCCTCGCGAACACTTGTCGCACATCTAAAATCATTTTATAGGCGTGTTTTCGGTGCAATTTCTTGCCCTCTTTGAAGCTATTGATCAGTTCCACCATAAACTCTGCGGTCACTTTACCGTCGATGAGTTTGGGGCCGTCGTAGTCATCACTAATGGACATACTCTCCAAGTCTATCGTTTCGGCCACAGATCTCTTGACTTCGTCGACAGCAATAGCCCTCTCAAAGGCGAGTCTTTTAACAATCTTCTGGCACTCATTGAGCTTATTCTTAGCGTCCTTATCGTTGGGCCGATATTTGACGACTGTCTCCAAGTCTCTGACCGCGAGTTTGAACTTATTGAGAGCCATTTGTGCGGCCGCTCTTCGGTAATAACCCTTAATGTAGTTCTTATCCAAATCGAGGGCTTTGGAGGCGTCGGCCAAAGCGTAACCGAAGAACTCCTTCTTGAGGTAAGCGATAGATCTGTTGCCATAATAAGTGGCAATATTTGCGTCCAAACCGATGGCTTCGGTGTATAACTCAATGGCTTTATCGTAATCTTTGCGATTGAAGTGAGAGTTCGCCAACTCTTTGACCTCTTCTGCCGACTGACTCATCCTTTCTCTCAAAAGTGGTCAACAAATCTATTTGTCCACTAATTCAGTATTGAATCGATTAATTGAAATCAGTTTTTATTATTTACTTTTTGTTATTTAATTAAAAAATAATCACTTGTTTTACGAACAAAAATAATATATTTTTTATCACTTCATAAGACTTGACATAAATTACAACAAAAATAAAACTTTGATTTCAAATGAATTCAACTTTTAATGCATTCATATTCTTATCAATTAGTTTAGATTTAACCAAATTAACCAAATAACCATGATACAATTCAAATTTATCTCATTACTTATTTTACAATCTATGAACATTGAGTACGTAATTATTTTAACCCAAATAATTTGAATTTCATTCAATACTTTAGTATTAATTGATTCGTCAATAGTCTAGTCATTAGAGGATAACTTGATTTAAAAAGTTATGTATTAATAATGTATTACTTTATTAGAAAATATGTGATTATAATATTGAGTCAGATATTG
>JAQIWF010000636.1:0-16814 GCA_034694965.1 Ceratozetes gracilis
GAATTGAATGCAAGACTTGAGACGACGACTGACTTATGAGGCCTTGCCTTCGCTGTAAGGGATGTCAGTTAATAATTTGTAGATTCAAATCGCAAATCCTTCACATTTAGCGTTAAACACATCACATATTGAGAAGACATTGGAAAATATGAAAATTTGCTATTTTTAATCATTTTGGTCTCTAAGTATAGGTATAGTTAGGGTTCTCTTTGACAGTGAATTTCGTGATAAGAACTCTCTTTTCAAAGAAGTTATATATTAAACAATATTATTATTATTATTATTATTACATTGAAGTCATGTCAACGAAGAGAAGATTATTTCTGAACAAAAAACTGTTGCAGTAATGCATCGAATATTTAATGAGAAAATCGATATTTGGTTAGAGGTTTGGCAGTAAATGCATATAAAATCTAAATGTCAATCAATACAACATTTCTCCTGTTTTTTCAATTATGGAGTTTAAGGTCAAAGAAAAACTTAAACATTACTTCTAATTGAATAGAGAGACGAACCCTTTCCTCTATTTAATTGCAATTTTCGTTTTGATTATCTGACGATAAAATTCTAATGCAATCAAAAAATTCTTTATATAATTCATCAAAACTTTAAGTCAATCTTTACTTCAATTAATCTAATTTTAAAATCGTTTGAAACTAGATTTCCATTAAGGAGATGTAAAAAGAGCAAGAATCATTTCAATTAAAGCCATTAAAAGGACAGAATATATTTCCACTTTAACTTATAAGATAATTTATCATGTTTAATTTCAAGTCGTTGCTAAATTTTTTGGTATCAATGATAAAATTTATCTCTCAATGGCACACATTTAATGAAATGCAAACAAACCAATCGATTGCTTTCAAAAACAATTGTTTTATTCGTGAGAATGAATTGAATTCAATGTAAGTGTCAGTAAATTATTGAAATAAAAGCATAGAATAGACTCGAAATTCATGTGAGAAGTGATTTCATGAAAGAGCAGTCTTTTATTAAATTGGTTATAAAAAGAAAAGAGAGTCTGAGAGAAGTCAGACAAAGGACGAGAAGAGGAGATAAAAATAACTATTGATTATGTATTGGATAATAACTGTTATCTCATTCATTAGTGTCGATATACTCTTCTCTCGGATGTGCTTATATTCAGTAGTCATATGTAGTTCCCAAGAATGCTTAGATGTGACCCAAGATTACTCAATACAATGCATTTCTATTGTTTGTAATCAATTACAATGCAATTGAAAGGCAAAAACCTATGCTTTTTATTCAAGGCTTACAAAGAAAAAGATGACTTCTCTTGTGAACAATAGTCATCTGATTGAGAGCTGATATGTTATATAAGTCTCGGGAAAAAAAACGGGATAAATGTCATCACTTATGAAATAATTATGAGGCGAAACAAATAATAGGATTACAGGAGAGAAATGAGACATACATTACATGTAAAACTAATTCGTAACTTATGTGAACTTTTTCGACACAAACTTCTCGGTTGAGAACATAAATAGAGAAAAAACGGTTGGTTTCGATCGCTATTAAATTGACATTCAAAGTGAATAATCAGGAAACGAAAGAATGCTTTTCTGTTCTATAATTTTGATAATAAATTTTCAATTTTATACCAGAACTGAGTGAAACACATGAAAACCAGGAGAACGTAATGAAGAAAAATGTTTGAAAGAGAGATCCGACACTTGTTTACAATCAATTCTAATGCATTCGAGGCATTACTTGAGAGAAGTCAAGACTTTCACGAAGACTATAACGAATGACTACACGATTAGACTATCAAAGGAATGTTAAGAAACATCAAAAAGATTTGCATTCAAATGTGAGGGCCGTCTCTCCAATAATTGGATACGACTTGTTATTCAACTTCACTTCAATTCAACATAAAGTTTACATTAAACTCAACTCCAAATTGATTTTATAAATAAAAGATTAACTCATTATTGTTGTTCACCGCATATCTATTGGCGATAATATTTGCCGATAATATTGTGTAAAATTCTTTATAATAACTTTTAATAACTATTGAAATGAGACCCAAATAGAGGAAGTCATTCATTATCTTCAGAGAGATAATAGATTGCAAAAAGGAATTCTTCGAAGAACTTGAAAGATTCAATTCAGGACTTAATAGAGCTGTTGTCCACAAAACTCATTAAAATCTTCAATTCAATTGAATCCTATTAACAGAGAATAAAGAATTGTTTTCAGACGAATGGTTTGATACCAAATGAAATATGATTTTACGATAAGACTTATATGTGTAGTGATAAAGAAAATTGCTGCTTGTGCAAGACGAGAGAGAGACAGGTCTTTTTATTGAGGCAAATATTATTTATATATGGAGTGAGAAACAGTGATTCCATTTAATTGGTGTTAATTTCGAGATTATAGTCGGCTATAAACAAATTTTTCAATAGTTTATAATTATGTGAAAGTTTTTGCTTAAAAAACAACAAAACGACTGACAATTTCGTGAGAAAATAATTTTTCAATATTATCCTGCAATAAACATAATGGCAATGATTGCTGTTTATATAATCAGACATTCGTTGAATTGGAAAACGGATTTCGTAATGAATAGAATTGTAAAAATGCTTTTATGTAATCAGTTGTGACAATCAGGACCTCTCATATCACGGCTCAAAATCTAAACTTTTCTAAAGATAGCAAATAAATAGTGAAATGAAAAACAAAACTAAATTAGTTTTAATGCAATCGGTTTTATCACTAACTGTTATGACCTTCAAATGTATGCTTAACTTTGAAGGCAATAGAAATTCCGATATTAACTCAATTATAACCAAATAATTAGATGAAAGCCTGTGATTGACAAAAACGGCACAAATACTTCCCGTTTATGCAAACCTCGATTTACATAATACTAGTGATGGCTCAGCACTGGACGGGCAGTACTTCTCAGACATTTGGCTCTCTATTATTTTTTTTGGTTACTTTATTAACTAATGGAAAGAGGAGTTCACTTCGGAATTATCTCAAATTAAAGTCTGGGACACACTTTGATAGGTGAAAGTTCCTAACTTAATGAAAGCAAGGCAAATTAATCATAACTTGGAGATGAATTTGGGCTGACATCCCATTGGCAATCACTGCTTAATGACTGTTCATACAGTGAAGTCGGTTTACATTGTCTCTCAGTTTGCGTGCATTTGTCAGTCAAGAGGGGACTGAATATTATTATAATCATAATAATAGTAATATTGCAGACAATTATATGAATAATATTTACGAGTTTAGTTTTGTTCGCATTCAATGTATTGTTATGTTTGTGCCATTCGTTTGTATTGCAAACATATTTTCAGGTTAGAAGTGGTGAACACACCTGACATTCACTGCTACTACCGATTGTCACACATTTGACGCTTGTATTTATGACACAATTAAAGTATTCCCTATTTTATAGCTTTTATGAGACGGCATAACACAAAAGTTTGATATAATTCCCAATCAATTATAAGACTCTGATCTCAATCACAAAAATCATTTTTCTCTTAAATCAATAAAAAAAAAGTCAGAAATAATCGCTTCAAACACACGGCAAACATTATATGAAGTTTTGGTGAAAAAGCAATACTTTTAATGAAAAAAAGTTAACCGATAAAAGAAAATTGAATCTCAAGACTCAATCATTTCATAATAAAGATTGACTTTTCAAGGCTGATCAGATTGTTTATTCGTGCAAGGTATTACATACATTGTGGTATTCACGTAGATATCCCGCAATAGGAAGTGTATGTCAATGTCAGAGCTGCACATCTCTGCCGTAATAGAGTAATAAATCTGAACCACATTTTTCGGTCAATAAAATGAGTTTTCAGTAGAAATAATCTCAACTAAAGGATTAAATTGTGTTTACACTGAATTTCGTCTAAAAGTGAGACTATTTTTATAACAGATCTGTCACTCACGTGAAGCAGAGCTACGGAGAAAACAGACATATTTTAGGCATATTTTTGTTGCTCAAAACGCTTAAAAACCTCTCCGATGCTCTAAAAGTGAATCTAATTTTAAAGCGTAAGCATTGAGTGAAAGATAGATAGAGAGGAAAGACTATTATAATAAATATCTGCAAAAATATATCGCGTTTTAAAACGACTACTTATATAATAAAAGTAATATTTGTATAAATAGAGTCGAGAGAAGGAAAACATATAATAAGAGAAAAATAAAAATATTAGAATCAAAACAAATTCTTGTTTCAAATGTGGAGAACAGAAGTCAACAAAATTATTCAACAAAAATATTATTATTTTGAGTGAAATGTAGAAACAAAACATAATTTTCATATGAAATGAGAAGAATTCTAACAGAGAGTCATAAAAATCAATATAAAAAGTGTGACATTAAATATGTATTGAAATATCAATAAAATTGTTTGAAAAACAGTTGGAAATAATCGATGACTAAATCCTAGGATAAGGTATTAGGGATACTATTGAGGGTAATATCGAGGGGAAGATGTGATGGGCAGTGACTCATCGGTTTGGGACCGACAATGCAATTGGTTTGAGTGCTTTGTATGTAATGGTCAGAGGAATGGCATTCAAATCAATTGGATTAGTCTTACACATGATTGCGGTCGACGTCGACGAAGACCACTCTTCGCGGCATTTCTATCAGATATAGTTTGAGTCGAGCGTCGATTTGTGACGAGGAGTGCGGTATTGAAGACAACACCATCACTGACACCAACAAATCACTTGCAATCAACTGACACTCATATATAGAGATATATACTTAGATATCAATTAAATTCAAAGACTTAATCGATTCAAATATATATTTGTTTCACGACTTGAATGAATCAACGATTAGATAAAAGCTTTGAATAGTCTGGAAGTGGTGTTCACTCAGACTCTCCTACAGTAAGAATTGGTGTCACTATAACTGCAATATAGCTGTGAATATATAACTGCTTTTATATCAATACAGCGATTGATATAAAACAGTAATTGTTTGTCGCTTAAGATATTATGACTGTTATTAAAGAGTCAAATAAGACTCGATTGCATTGCGAGAGTGTTAGCGCACGTATGTAATATTATGTCGCGCACGTATGTAATACCATACAAGCGATCCATTGCCTGCTCTCTGGGCTTCTGCAGACAGGAATCCCTTTTTTTGCCGATTTATTAGCCGAAGGAGTCGTCCATTTTAGACACTAAAGCGCAGGAGTCATACAATAGTCTGCAATCGCTGCCAAACTCTATGTTATACTGGCTTTCAGTCAACACACAAAATACTATTATATTTCGTTACTTATTATTACATAACTATTGGCCAACACTTATACGAAGCCAACCGTAAGATCAATGCTTTGCTCAACAATTATCTCAAATCTCAATACAATACGAGTTTTGTCGACAATTACTGCACAAGTGTTCAGTCTTATGATAATTGACTTAAGTTTAGACTTTAATTATAACTTGTATTGAGAACCGCTCAGAAGGAAAACTATTAACAAAGTCTTAATTCTCAGACCAATTATTGCATTAAATCTTATAATAATCCATTAAAACCTATTATAACCTTGTTCCTTTCTTTTCATTTGTTCATTAGCTATGACTAACATTCCAGAAAAAAACACATTTTTTTGTCGGCAAATATTTGAAGTAAAATGTATGAGAAATGCATCGAAAGGCGAAACCAAACAAAAAGTTTTATCAATGGATTTGAATATTTATTTACCTTAAGATCTGATGTCAAATATGTTGGAAGTGTTGGCCGATAACCGATCGCTTGTTTTCTGATCTTTTATTCACTAATTATTTATTTATTTTCGATTTTATTTGTAATCTAAAGACCGGATATATTGTGAAGAGAAGAGTGTGTGAAGTGAAGGAGAAGTGTTTCAAAACTACTGCAGTCTTCGAGACTTATCTCAGTGTTAGGGCTGACACACATCGCATAACGACCGCAATTCATGACTTATGTCATCAGAGAGCTATTCACTAACATTATTGTACTGTTGAGTCCCCGTTAGTCATAAGCCGGTCCTCTCCTCAATGACGTATCCTATGGTTAGGTGAGTCTGAAGGCCTCAACAATTGGCGCTTACTTTCACTTTTCCTCTATTTTGACATTCAATACTCACTCACACATGACATTCCCCACACACTCATACTCTAATACGTTATACAATAATCTTGTCTCGTTGTAAGAAAAATAAACAATGCAATGAACCTCGATAAACCTAATTGTGACCTCTAGTAACCAAAATATTACCTAAAAAACTTTAAACATTTATTCTGTCAATTCGTGAGTAAAAACCTTAAATTATAAGTTGAATGCATTGCATACCAATTGTGTGCTCTGTTTTCCAAGATGTGATCATCTCATGTCTGCCCTTATATTCAGTTCTATCAGAAAAACATTTTTACATTCAGTTTATTATAAGTTGAGATCAAATATTTGGTCTCCTTTTTGAAAATAACAATTATTAAAGTTTTTCATTCCTTACCGAACCCTTATTTAGCTCAACATTATTATTATTATGAGAAATGGATTGTCTGTTAACCGATAGCTTAATATAAATTCAGTTATTCTATAAGTTTGGGATTAACTCGAAGTCAAACCCTTAGAAAACTTCTCATTCTTTATACTCTTTATTCGAAGATTTATTTCAATTTTATTGAAATCTTATTTCGAAAATAATGACAATTCAATGATATAAAGGAGAAAATAATTGAATTTATATTCAGCCAGAGTTTGCTTCAAAGTCAAAGCATACGTTCGAGGAATTTGATGTGAAAATGTGAGCCCAAGTCGTGATGAACTTTGACATTGAGTTCCTAATAATATCATTATATTGTCTTTATATTCAATTTAACTCAAATCATATCAAATTCAAATTTTTTACGCAGAAAACACATATAAGGAAAATAACTCCAAAATTGAATGCATAACTTAAAATCAAGGAAATTAATCAGAATATTTAGATAGATTAGTATTTAATTAATTCCAAATAATGAGTATTATTAACTGTATTATGAATATTTATTAGGCATAACAAGATTTAAACATAAATCAGGCTTCACTAACTTCACTAACTAAAGGAACACCCCGTTTACGACCAAATCCTTTTAGCAGACTGTCCTCATTCACTCATTTCCATAATTAAATTGAAAACTGGAAGACGAAGTGGAATATTCGTGTCCATTGACTTCCACCGATTTGTCCCAAATATGCCTCCAATGCTTCCAAAAGTTTTGCCAAAATTCTTGCCAAAACAAAATTTGAAAATTAGATTTGATGTGAATGATGTCTAAGACTTAATGTCCTCTTTTTCTATTGAATGCTTCAATTTTATTCTTGTTCGTCACAAAAAGTCTTCTCCTTTAGATTTTGATCGAAAGATAAACATTTCTTATTCCCAATGAGAAGTCAATGAAAGGAAGTTTTGTGTCGAAAGAAAGTCAAATATTCGCCAATTTTTTATCCCAAATTCAAAAGCAATAAAATTGTGTTCACTCATCGTTGAAATCAAACTTATTTAAGGATAAGTTAACTGAAAATACATTTGGAATAAAAGTTATTAAATGCCATAAAACCGGAGGCTATTTATAAGGAGTGTTTTGAATGGTGAGAGGAATGCATAATATTTTGAACAGTAATGGTATCGCACTTCTCGTAATCAGATTTGAAATTTCTTATCAAATGATTGACTCATTCCTAGCATAGGCTGTGATAATTGAACCGTAATTCCATCGGTTTGTGCAGATTTATCGGTAAATCTGTCTACAAATCTCTATTACAAACAAATAAAGGCTGTATTTTTAGGACAAGTCTTATATAACATTTGGTAGGAATGCGGAGGCGATCAACATTTGAAGCACTATTACAGCTATACTTCACTTTTCACATCACAAGTCCAATGCATTTGCTATTTGTTTGCAAAAGTGAAGCAATTTGGGGGCAAACACACAACATTATTACCCCTATCATTTAAAGATGAAGGCATCCCAGCAGTTCCAGTCACTCCTTTCAAAATCTTTAAATCAAAGACTATGACTATCAAAATAATAATATACCATGATAGCATTGATAGTACACAATAGCACATGATAGAGCATAACAGTACACCCTTTTTAGATTGTCATCACTTGGAACAGACAATAACATCAAATTGATGGCTTTAAATATACTTTTCTAAGCAAGCTAATTATAAAGAAGTGATCAAAGGAGCGTAAAAAGTAACTAGGAAATATCTACATATCAACATTTCCTAATGTTATGTTAAGAATTAATTGTAATTTATTAAATTTAGCTTGTATTTATTTTAATTTGCATTTATAGATACCGAATGTAATCATCCATAGATCGAAGATTCTGGAGGGAAGTTTGTTAGAGTACCCAAAAATAATCAATTGTAAACTAATATTTTTAACCAAGGTGGTAGTTAAAGTTGGAGTTATATGACCCATGTAGGGGATTATACGTGTTTTTAACTTACAATCATAAGATATGATTCAAATTGTCGAGCAAACTGAAAATCAATGAACTTTGTTATTGGAGTTTATATATTGAACTTTCTTATGTTTGAATCTTTTAATCTAAAAGTTTTAAATCAAGATTGAGCATGCACTCTTTCATATTAACAAGAGTATTATTGTGACGAATAATGAGGGGATTCATGAACCGATGTATAGAGTCTAGACTAAAGGCCACCCATTAAGTGCCATTTGTTGGAATTATTTTTTAGCATGTTCAGTTCTATTCAGTGAGAGAAAATCAATGTTCCAATGTATGGCTCAACTCAAAAAAAAGTTCACAAATGAAAGGCTTCCTGTTTTTTGTACTAATTTTTCTCTTTGACGGAATGGTTTCCTTTCCAATGATTGCAATCAAAAGGCAAAATGTAGAGCATATGTATGAGTCATATATTATCCACTTCTCAAAAATTCATAGATTTATTCATTTTAGTTATTTTTATTAAATATGAACACAAGTCGTGATTTGTAATACTAAAACACAATTGAATGAAAGGTCATTTGTAAAGACTATTTCACCAAACCTTCCAATTTTAATGCATTTTAATTAAAGTTTTAATTTTTGTATATTAAGAGTAAGTTTTAATTAAAATGAATCATTTTATGTGTTATTATTGCTAACTTATCAATCACATTTTATGAAAAATGTAATCAAGGTAAAAGTATTACTTTTGTATGGTGAATACTAGATGTCACAATTGGTGCTACGATGTGGTGGTTGAGGAATAACATGAATAATATTTATCAACTTTAGTCTCAAGAGTTTGTATTAATTCTTATCAATTATAAGATGTCTGCGAAAAATTGCAATAATTATTTTGAAACGTTATTTAAGTTTTGTTTTGAAGGTTTTAGAGGAGTTTCAAAGAGATTTGAATTTGTTTGAAATAATATTTGCAATCCATAACTGAATGCAACACTTCTCTCATATCCTCTTATTTTAAATAAGTTTATAAAAACAAAACACATTTACAACAAAAGGATTTTCCTTTTAATTGACGCAAATTCAGCGAAAGGTAATTCAATATTTTTATTTTCGTCGATATATTTAAATATATAAAAATAGATGAGATCTCAGATTTAAGAATATTTGTGGTGAGAATCGTATTTCAGAATCCAATTATTCTGTACTTGAAAACTTGAATGGAAGTGATCCATCTCATGTGAACTTAATATGCATGTTCCTAATTCTGTTTATTCTGATGGCTATGAAATTCCTGATTAACGTAAGAATAACTCATTAAAAATACTTTTTTTAAATGAGTCAAATATTTTTATGATTCTGTGAATCTCTGGAATAATTGATTCGAGGAATTGTATTGAATTGAAGCAAATATTGGCAAATAGTTATGTAATGACAAGTCTGACAAATATTCAACAAAACACATTACATGAGAGATATTGAGATAGTATTGAAGGCACACTTCTGCGCTTTAATGTCTAAAATGGACGACTCCTTCGGCTAATAAATTATAAGTTTGTGCTTTAAATTCATTTCAATATTCTTTAACAGTGAGAGTAAAACAGAGTAAATGTTTGGAGACTCCGCTTTCGAACCACAACTCATGTCTATAAAAGTCTGTTGCCTTTAGTGTCAATACATTCACGACTGACATAAACTTTTTATAATTTGCTATTCAAACAACTTTAACACTATTTTACTGACAATCGATCGCAAAAGTTGTTAAAACATTGATATTAATCATTAAAATATTACATGTTTTGCTTGTTATCACACTTTTGGTAAGAATTTATTTAATCACTTTTATTCGACTTTCGATTCATTCCTAAAATTGTTTCCTTCTGTTAGAGAAAAATAATTTTAAAACTTTGAATTTAATTAGAGTTTAATAATGAAATGAAAAACAAAATTCAGTCACTTTTGGCTCTAATTAGTACTAAATATTTGAAATGTGTGGGGAATATACCGGCCCTCAAAATATATATTATGAGAATCAGTATTGAGATGAAGTGGAAGATATTTTGATCAGTTTTATTGATTATTTGTCGCATTCACTCTCTCTTATCAACAGTTGTTCCTCTATTTTGCTTCACATTTCAATAGACCGACGTTTTTATTGCTTTATTGTAATTATATTGTCATTTGATTCACATTAAAAGCCAATAAATCATTTTGAATGTGTTTGTAGTGTCCACTCGACTCACACCAAGTGATACACAAATTTCATTCTGTACTATGCCTTCCAATTGACTTTTGACATGCGATCTGATTCTTGGATCCAATCATTAATAGACTAACTCATTCAATATTAGCCTTATTCCCAGTAAACAATGAGGAGAGGGTTCACTATCTCTGACTTTTTAAATATTCACTGAAACAGAATATCTGTTTTATGTCAAAATTTGGAGAATATCTGAATATTCAAAGAATCGAAAATTGCTTTTCAGTTGTGTTTGTTTTACTTCGAATAAACCAAACACTCATTCAAATGATTTAAACTTAATTCAATGATTGTCAGGATAGCTCACATGGCAGCACAACTAGGTCACATAAATAACATTCAACTATCAACAATATTAAGGCAATTTTAAACTTCATTAATTTTAGTATCAGAAATGAGTATCAAATTTATTTGATTTATAAATTCTCTTAATTTTATTATTGCCCAAATTGATCATGATTATACCTTAAAATACTAAAGTAGTTTGTAAAAAAATCGATAATTAGCTAAAGTTATGCTGAATTTGTATATTTGATGATTTTTAAAAGTTGAAGTTTAGTTGAGAGGAGGGGTGACCATCCAACGTGATCCTCAAGGGGGATTTTACAAATGCCCTCCCCTGGGATTTGAAAATCTCAACAGACCAGTGCTTATTCATAGACGTAATGTTAAAATTTTTTAACGTCTAGGGGGTATTCCTGGTATAACCTTCCCTATGGTCACCCCCTGGTTGAGAGCTCTTTGGCTGAGTGTAGAGTTGGGCACAAATGAAAGTTGTGTTCAAACGTTTGCCATAAAGTGTTTTGTATGCGACTGTTAGACAGATATGACATTTGCAACAAAGAATTATGCGATTCAATGCATGTCTAATCAGACTTTTATAAACTGTTTGAATTTAGCTTTCTCAATCTAAGTTAACACTCATTGCCTTGTGTTGGAACAGTTCACTCGTGTATTTATTTATCCCTATATTCCATATGTTGGCAATTGTGCTGTGCTCTGCTCTGCTCCCAATCGACAAATTAATCTTAATTCTGAGTCGAGTCGAGAAATGTTGAGAACTATTGCTAATATTCCAGTGCTCTCGACATTACACAACCATTACATTTGCCGGTTATGTCAAATGATATTAACTCCTATTTAAACCCATTTTTCTCATTTCATTCTTCTATTTATTGACTGAATAGTAAAAAACTAATTTATATTTTATTCAGATTTTGTTTTATATTTTTCTCTCTAAATGACAGGTATTTCTAACATATCATACGACACGTATTGACGAAAAGTTAGTGAAAAACATTTACTAATCTATTGAAGCAAAAAATGAAATGAAAATATTGTGTCAAAAGTGAGTCGAGTTCTCATTTAAAGCCAATTGTGTTACTGGACATCAGAATTGCTCTTAAATTTATGTTTTGTCTCTACTATTGTGTCTCAATTAGTTTTGATTAATATTACTCTAATTTGTGAACAAATCTATTGAACGTTACATCGAGTCCTGTCTCTTATGGTGAGTGACTCTATATTTTATATTTCATTAATGTTTGAAAAAATCAATTTTCGCTAATTTGTCGCCGAATTCAATATAAAAACTAATATAAAGAGAAAAGTAATAAAAATGATGAGAAAAGTATTTTTCATTAACAGGGAGAGAAAGAAATGCAATAAATTGCAGTTTGAAATGAAAAGCAAAATCGCGAATCAGGTTATGATCGGTACAATTGATGTCAAATAATCATTATTTCGATTAAAATTTTTTGTATTACATTTGTCTAATACTTTTGTTTTACATTAATGTTAATAATAAGCTATAAATTATAAGCTAATAGTCTGTAGTAAATATTATCTGACTTTTTATGCATTTGTTTTATACTTGAGTTTTGTTTTATTGTAGTCTTAAATATCAGGTTTTGGTGATAACCAGAGACGATCAGAGCCGACACCATCAGGATATCAGTTAACCGAATATTGATTTTTTCATGCTTTAAATTGATATCATTACTGATATCACCATGCAAATAGTCATTCAAAGGTTGCTTGATTACTTTTTCGCGTTTTCTTTATATCTATATTTAAATTGAGTTAAATGAATATAAATTTCCAAGAATTAGAGAAATTGAACTTGGTAAATATATGGGAAAATGTATAGGCAGTGTTCAACTCCCTGATCATCTCTGGTTGTAATCTATTACATAGAATATGATTAAAATCAAAATCAAATTTGTTTTTGTCTTATATTCTATTTATTTCTTTCAAATCAAATGAAATATTTATTGCTTCCAATTCATGGATAAAACCGAATTGAAATGATTTGTCGTAAAAACGGTAAGAATTGACTATTAAATAACATTATGATTATGACTGCAATGTAGAGCACACCACAAATATTCATAAATCTCTTAAACACTTTATTTATAACCGAATCACTATTTATTGTATTTATAGCTAAAAATATCCACCAATTCATTGCTTTTATCACTTCTTATCGGAAGAATTCAATTTTGATTCAAATAAAAAGCAAATTTTAATCGAAAGAAAGTGAAAATCCAAACCATAAACGAAATGAAAGTGTTTTTTGATTTATATATTTCAAGTAAAGAGTCACACATTAGTTAAATTGTGTGTGAATTTTCGTTTGAGATATGAGGCAGGTTACTCTTGTTCATGATGCTTATGTGAAATTGTTGAGCTCTGAAAAGTCTAGATAAGCCCCTCTATAGGATGAGCAGTCCCTCTGCAAACAAACACTTGACTTGTAATAAGCATTTTTTTCACCAAAGCAAATGTCATTTTTCATATATTGCTTTGTTACAACACGATGTAGAAATAGATATGATCCAGCAGCTCTTTTATTGAGTGAGAAGTTCATAGAGAACTCTAAATTGATTGTGTATTGTATTGCTAAACATCATTGTATTCCTAATCATTTTGTGTCTCAAACAATGACTTCCAGATATTTTCTTGTTATTCGTTTTATTGGAAACAAGGCTTCAATTATATGTTCTGTGGATTTCATCCAAACCTCTTAAGACTCATAAATTCTGAGTTTTATTTTTCAAAATATCGGTTTCAATGTGTTATTTGTTTCATTGGGTTTGATGTAAATATTTATTTGTTTGAGTTCTCACGTAATTAAAGGCAATTATTTGAGAGATTGAATGAAAACAAAGATGTTTTGCATTTAATGAACGGAATTATGTCACAAATCCCTTATATTTGTCAAACAAATGGAAAACATTTGAAATGTTTTTCACATATTTTTCTGTCTTCTCTTCACTTGAATAACATTTATATCCATTTGTATATGAAATGAGAGAATCACTAAACGATGACATATTGTATGCAAGAAATTATGAGAAATGAATCCTCGAATATGTTTTGTAAGTTTTATCCTTTTGTTCAGAAATGAGTTATTTCTTTCACTTTTTCATTACTTTTTAGATTTAATTTCGCGTTTCCTTTCTTTTGGGAGATTTCATTCCCGTCGAGAGCATCCCTGAGCTTATTCTCACATTCTGTGCTCAAAAACTTATTTCCTGATAATGGGTTTTAAAGCAGAAAATTGCAGTCAAGTAAAATATATTGTCTAGTTTTAAAAATACCTTGCTCATTCTCTATTGCCTATTCTCCTTCGCTTCAATCAACGCCTACATGTCTTGGATTAACTTTTCATGAAAAAAATTTGGGATCAAAACCGTATGAATAACTTATTCATCATAAGTAATGCCATTCAAATGAAAACATAAATCCTTTTGGCCCTTAAGATATGATGGGAAGGGTAGGGAATAGTAGCTTTTCCATCATAGGATTAAGAATTAGAGAATATTCTGGCCATATAATGAGCTAAAGAATTCCTTTCAGCAAAAAAGTATTTAGCCTAGTTCCTTTGTGAGACATTTCATTTATTTGCACCATATTCTTGATATAATACTGAAAACACTGTTTCTCTATTAAAAATTAAATCCCATTTTATAAAAAGTTTTGAGAACTAAAAAATAAGACTTAAGATAAAAAGATATTTTCCAAATAATATTTGCCATTCGTAGAAACGACCTGCTTCATTATTTACTCTTACACCTTTTTCATTACTAATTCAAAATTATATGCTTTGATATCATCTCTTCATTCTTATAATAAAAAGTTTGTATATAAATAAATAATAGATTTTCCACAAAAACATTTTGTGACATCATTTGAGAGGAGATTTTCAGCAATGAATTTACCAAATCCTTATGAAAAACACATTAAATATTCTGAAAATATTGAAAAGAAGTTTAACTCATGAGTTAACTCAAGGCTTATTCGTTGCCAATATTTTATTTGAATTGATTTTAAGTCCAATGAATGAAAACTAAAAAAATTTATTAAAAAGTTTCAATTTATTTATTTTTCCCATTTATTCCTCTTTTGAATATTTGATTTCTGATGACATTTGAAATGATATATTCGTCTAAAACACTGGGAATCGATATCTGGAGAAATGAAAAATTAATTTTTTAAAATTCATAAACCATTCAAACTATGTCTACACTGACGGCCCGTTTCAACAGTTATTAATTCAATGAAATTCATTCGTTTCTCACATCAAATTAGATTTTCATCTCAGCTCTGAATTAGTAATATTTGAATAGAAAAATAAATAAAAACACACCGAAAGAGATAATTGAAATGCATGTGAATTGTATTTGAATGCATAATCAAGTTATTGTTTGCCGAGGAATTCAATTTAAACTGGTTAAATATGAATAAGAAATTGATTAATAATTCAATTTCAATGCTCAATATTAAAGCTTAAATCTAATGCATGTGAGCATCAAATGAAATGAAATATTTATTCAGGGCATTTTAGTTTCTTTATCATGCCTTAAAAAGCTCAGAAATATTTAATTAATTCATGTGCTCATGGTTGTTTATGCTCTAATGGAATCCCAATTTCATACTTTCTGTAAAATAATGGTTGGAATATATGCTGTCATAAACTATTGCCTCAAATCTCCTGCAATTTGTGTTGGCCTTGAATTTTGTAATTGAAAAGCGGGGAAAGTTATGACCACATTATTCCTGAAGACTAACCAATTGTTTATGTCTTCGCACATCTCATAACCAGTTTTTTAGCAAAACAAAGCCGAGTGACTGACGCATGAATTCATTGCTAACCTTAACCCAAAATAAACTATCGATAGAATTGCGATAATATTGTTATAAATATCTTCGAGAAATCACATCGTCTTAGAATATCGGGTCGTTTTCAGACTTTTTTGTGATACTATTTTTGTTTGTTTAATAAATGTTCGCCAAATTTACCCATCAATATATGCCAAATGAATACACGTTTTCCTCATTAATGTTATAAATGTTTTTTAAAATTTTAATAAAAAATATATGAATTAAAGCATTGGAGGAAAAAAATATTTGTCATATCGTTTTACAAGCGATTCATTTCCATAAATATTAAATTTGATAAAACTTTAATAATAAGTAAGTTTTCTGTCATTTTGATTGTGAGTAATGATTATTACTTTATATTAATTTATATCTACTTTTTATGGACTCTATGTTTGTTATCACATTCGTAGACATAATATTAGTTTTGTTACATATTTTTCTTCGCATTCATGTAATCATAGTTTGCAGAAACGCTTCAATTTTTAATGTTTTCCACAATTTTTCATTAAAACACTTTATGTTCAAAGATAACACTCAATGAAAACATTGAACTTTCAGAACACAAATTGATTTTTTTTTTCGTTAAACATTTGTGAATCAAAATGTGTTAATACCATAGAAATAGTTATCAGAGAATGCCTTCTGTTTAAGCAATTATTTCATATGCTTTTCACCAAAACTGAAAGCCTCTTATAATTCATAATAAAGGGCTTAAAATTACATAATTTACTGATAACCTTGCTATAAATTGAATCAACGTCAAACATTTGATTTACACACCAAATTATCACGAAAGGTTACTAGGTAAACTCATCTTATTGAAATCTATTGCATTCTTTTTATGAAATATACTTTTACATTAAGCTTAGTGCACCTGGATAATCATATTATTCTACTTACTAGTTAATTATTAAGTGTCAGCACAGTTACCCTACAAAAAGCACAT
>JAQIWF010000637.1:0-16802 GCA_034694965.1 Ceratozetes gracilis
AAAGACACCTCTAACACATTGAAACGCTACTAGGTGTCTTTGGCAAATTGAGTCGTCTTCAAATTACAACAGCTATAATAAGGTATGATTTTAAATTATCACTAAATTGGATATAAGTGAATACATTTGGGTTTATTTATGCATATAACGCTATGCACTATATGCTTTAAAAGGTACCAAAACCTTATAAGTAGATACGGTAATATAAAAAGTAAAAGGTTTCAAGATTTAATTTTTAACCCCTCGCTTTAATATGGTTTGACCAAGGTGAATTTTGAAAATTTCAAATGATAGCTTTTTGAACATAAAATCGAGTTTTGCTTAGTACATTGTTATCCTGTCCATATGAAGTTTTACAAACTTAAGCCCGATAGTCCTTTGATTAAAAGTCTGATCACAATTCGGATTGAGCATGAGGGGGTGTAAATTAACATACAAATACAAATCCTTGTGAATTATTAAATTTTCTTTTTAATTTTTGAGGGGGTGATTTAAATAGTAACATGCAGTGAAAAACTATATACCTTGTAAATTTTAACTTTAGTTGCCGTTAAAGGCGGGTTTTGGTCGTTTGTTTTCACTCTCTCCACATCTCTGGTTGAGACCCCAGGCATAGCACTTGCCATCAGAGGTAAGTCCAATGCAGTGCTGAAATCCGCAGATGATATCCACCAGACCTTTGCCACTAAGCGTTCTGTTAAGTCTGGGCTCAGGGATGGGCTGATTTAAGGTAGATAACCCCAAACACCCGTTCTTATTGGATCCAAACCCATAGACTTCGTCCTCTTTTGTAGCGAAGATCGCTTCCGAACCGTTATTCCCGAAGACAACCAAAAGTGTTATCGTTTTGATGATTGCATTGTCTGTTAGTCTTGAGCTCAATGTCTCAAAGTTCTTAAAATCTATTATCTCATCCATGGTTTGCAAATTCAATTTAAAACAATTGATTCAATGGTTGAGTTGGTATCCATTTAAACATAGGATAGTCAAGGGGTGGGCATTAGAGGAGGGCATCCAAAATGTGTGGCAATAATTTTGGAACCCCTTTAATTTGTTAAAAGCTTACCATTGATACTCATTTGTGGTTATGGCCAACAAGTTTTATTTGACCCTATTCTATTTAATAGGCCTTGGTTAGCCCTTATTTTATCAGTTTTGGTGTCAAAATGTCAAAAACTATGACAAACCCTCCCTCTGATTAGTCATAGTATTAGTGACCGGAAGTCATTCACAACAGACTCCGAACAGACGAATGCATTTAAAGTTCGGCTTTAATTGGAAGTCATTCACAAACAACGTTACGATTAATTGATTTCATAATTTGTACTCAATTTTAAGGAAAATCTTTTTATTGTTCAAAACTTAATTTGGAAGCAATTGGACACAATTTGGGCACATTTTATCACATTTAAGTAGAGATTAAATCTCAAATTGAGGGTAATTTGAAAATTGGAAAAAATAATTTAATTTGCGATTCCAAGAGTATTTGAAAACCAATTTTAAAGCAAATATTGATTAGAGTTTAGAATTGATAGTCAACTCCTTATGACTTATGTATTGAAAGCATAAGTCGTTTGGAGAGGGAGTCGTCCATTGCTTGGAAGGCATCGGACCTTAAGATAGTTTTCCAGTTTTGTGCCGCAAATTCGATGCAAACCATTTCCAAATGATTCAAATTCTGTGTTATCGCCATTTGATAGAAGGCGCAGATATTTGTCACATCCATTTGGCTCTTATGCTTTCCATAGCTTTGAATACACAGCTCTTTGAGCTCAGATTCTTGGAAATAATCGGCCATTTTTTCCAAATCAGAGACAATTTTGATATCAATTTGCGGTTCCATTCCATACAAGTACTGAAGGAAAGCAAAGAATGACTGATAAGAGTCAGGATTAATGGGAATTTGGTTAGAGGTCTGATCCAATCGTGGACTCAATAATTGCCAAAATTTGTCATTTCTTATCTTAAGAATGGTTTTGTGGCAGTAAATGATTTGGACTCCGGTTGTGATAATGAGATCATAATTGTTTGCATTATTGAATGATTTGTGCAAATGCTTGAGAAATATCGCTCCGGTCTCTGACTTCAACATAACATTTGGGTTAAGATAAGAGTTGGAAGAATGAGTTGAATTAGAGTTGTGGTCACCGCTTAGGTTTGGTCTCGTCATCAGATCTACTGATTCAGTGAAGACATCGTTGTTTTGACGATTGGATGCAATGTTTTCGCTGTCATAAAATCGACTCATGTTTTCGTTTCCGTTGATATTTAAGTTGATATTCATTGGACTCATCTTTGAATTAAGAGATTCTTTGCGTTCAATCAGATTATCGCTCATTTGGTTTGGATTGAGATTATTCTCTGTTTGGATCAGATATTGAGTGATGTCTTCATTGATATTCACCGCTTTATACGTCACTTTATTTTTGGCTAATTTCACATAAATATCAAATAACGACTGTCCGAAAGACTCTGTTATTGGTTGCGGTCTCAACACCTTCTCATCCATAACAAGACCCCAAACATAGCACTTGTTATCTGTGGAGATGGCGATCGAGAGGTCATCCCTAAAACACGCGACGATATCTTTAATTAGGATGCTTTTGTTGAGTTTAAAAGGACTGGACTGTTGTTCAGTTGTTCCGTTGCCTATCTGTCCGTTAGTGTTGTCACCGAAGACGTAGAGATGGCCATCAGTCGTGAGGAGCAACGAATGGTTTGGACCACAAATGGCTTTTGCAAAGGAAGTGCTCTCCAAACCATAAACCAGTTTCGGGCGGTTAGACATTGCCTTCTCTCTTCCCTTCCGAAGATCATAATGGCGTTCCCGACCCAACTGTCCCGATTCATTGACGCCCCAAATGTATACACATCCAGTGCTGGTCAGCGCCAATGAGTGGTTTATACCACACGATATGGAAGCGATCGGCTCATTGATTAGAACCTGTGTCGGTGTCTCTCGACTGTTGTAAGTCCTGTCCCCCAATTGTGCGAATGTGTTGTGACCCCATGAGAACAGGTCTCCATCGCTGGTCAGTGCCATTGAGTGATATGAACCACAGCTGACCTGAACCACTCTTTTATCTGTCAAGTCTTCAATAAGTTGAGGACTATTTTGGTTGACAGTGTTTCCAATACCCAACTGTCCATATTTATTGACGCCCCACCCATAGCACTGTCCACTGGCTGTGAGTCCAATGCAATGCTCGTAACCACTGCTAATATCGACCAATAGTTTACCGCTTAGGGTCTCATTGAGCACAAGATGAAGAATATGCTCTGTATTGGATCCAACCCCCAGACATCCGTCGCGATTGTGTCCAAAGCCATACACTTTGTCTTCTTTGGTCGCAAATATCACTTTCGAGCCATAGATACCGAAGACATACAAAAGTCTTATACTTTTTCTCATATCCTCATCGATGAGAGATTTATTCTTCAGGAAGTGATCCAAATTCAAGACATCTTCTATTGTTGTGCGAGTCTTGACCACAGTTTGGATTCGTTTACAAGAATTGCTGTAAATTATGTCTTCACTCAATGAGTCATTCATTTCTGTGGTGTTGTTGTCATTCAAATGTCAATAATCTGTAATTGATTTACAATTAAACCAATCATTTGATGACAACATAAACAAAGCTCTGGTCTTATCACTACTCCGACATAAATAACGTCCTTTAAATCAAAGTAAGCCCCAAAATAAAGCCATGAATAGAGGTCTTCACAATTGTTGTCATTTGATGGCAATATTGAGATCTCCTACTCGTTGTCATGACTACAACTGTACAAAATTATTAACATCTCTAACGAAATAGCGCCACCAAAAAGGGGGCATTAACTTAAGTCCCCCTTTAAATTGAACACCTAATATGATGAACATAACCATGGTATTTTATTATTAATAAATCATTTGTCATTAAATATTTCATTTTAAAACTCAAATTTATTGAAAACTCTTTAATTATAAAATGACAACAAAATTGATTTATTCGTTGAGATTCTGTTTTAATCTTTGCTGAGAACAGAGAGTAAGAGCCGTTTGGAGAGGGAGTCGTCCAGAGTTAGAAAGCCGTCTGATTTGACGACTGTTTTCCAATTTTGTGCCGAGACTTCAATGCATTTATTCTCCAAATCCTTGAGGTTTTCATTAATAGCCTTCTCATAGAGTGTGAAAACATTGGATAAATTGGGGGTAATTTCCATATTTTCGATATAATAAGTGCAGTCCTCGAAGAGGTCGCTCTCGTGAAAGGTTTCGGCCATTGCTTTCAACTCAAAGATAATTTTGTCGTTTAATTGCGGTTCGATTCCATACAAGTATTGGAGAAATGCATAAAACGATTCATACTTTTCGCCAAAGATTTTCACCTCTTTTTCGTCTTCACTCATATTTTGACTCATAATTCGCCAAAACCTCTGATTTCGAATCTGAAGAATAGTTTTGTGACAATAAATGGTTTTGTCGTCGGATATGATCTTCAGATCAGAATTGTTTGGATTATCAAACGATTGAATCATAAAATTCTGTAAAGTATTCGATGGTTTGGTTCCTCGAACTGAGGAAATGACAGACATATTGTCACAGTTTGACACCGCTTTAGATGCAGTGTTTGGGTTATCAATCAAATCCTTACAGTCTTTCATATCATTCAAGTAATTTAGGTCTTCCTCTTCGTATTCATCGCTGTTATAAACATAGTCTTCAAAAGAGTCATCTCTTCCGTCACTTTCTTTTTCAATGCAATTATTAATTTGATTTCTGTTCTCATTGTTGATAATTGTCTGAAACATTGAAGATAAGGTCACTTTACTCGACGCGTATTTGGCGTAAACGTTGAATAACTGATCGCTAAACTCAGGGATCAGTTGTGGTGTTAAGACTGTGTTCTCGTTCGCCAAACCCCAGATATAGAGCTTCCCATCAGTTGAGACACCAATCGATAAGTCATTGCCGTAATGAGTGATAACATCATCGAAACGAATCTTATCGTTGATTTTGAAAGGTGTGTACTGACCCCGTGTCCCGCCGTTTCCAATCTGACCACAAGTATTATCACCGAAAGCATAGATGAAGCCATCAGTTGTCAGAAGCAATGAGTAATTTGCGCCACAAATGGCTTTCTTAAACTCAATGTTTTTAAAGAAGTGATTGAGAAGCGGCCGATTCGACATCCATTGCTTTTGCTCGGGTTTATAGAAGTGATCCCTTTCCCGACCCAATTGTGAGAACTGGTTGTGGCCCCACATATAGACACTTCCGATTTGAGCCAACGCTGTCGAGTGATTCCATCCACAAGAGATGGAAATTATTGGATGTATAGTATTAATACGTAGGGGCGCCCACACGTCCTTAAAAGTGTTGTCCCCTATCTGTCCCAACTTATTCTGACCCCATGCGTAAAGCTGAAAGAAAACTGTTCTCAGACTGTCATTAATGGGAAGCATACCTTTCCACCGCTGGTTAGGGCTAACGAATGATAAGCACCGCAACAGATCTGAATTACTTTCCTGTTAACCAAAGCGACAATAAGTTTGGGTCTGTTCTCCGCTTTATTATTGCCGAAACCCAACTGTCCAAACTTATTATGACCCCATCCATAGCACTGTCCACTTTCGGTGAGTCCAATGCAATGCTTAAAACCACAGCTAATGTCAATCAACTTCTTATGACTGAGTATTCCGTTGAGGTTTGGAGTTCTCAACGTATTATCACAGCCCAAACCCAAACACCCGAACTGATTGGTGCCGAAACCATAAACCATGTCTTCACTCGTAATATATATCACTTCGGTTGCATTTTTGCCAAAAACGCACAAAAGTCTAATACTTTTTCTTACATTTTGATCGATTAGAGTTGAGTTGAGGATTGGGATGAGTTTGATATCCAATACATCATCGAATGTCTTCATCTCAGCGGAACAGTTGTCTAAATCATTATCGGTGTCCAAATTCTTAAGCATTTCTGATATCACTGAATAAGTGGGAGATTTGCGGACCCCTTCATCTCCAGATGGCTTCAAATTAAACTTATTATCCAAAGATATCAATCGATCGATAACTTTCTTCGTCTGGTTAACAGTTAGCGCTTCCATCTGTGAGGACGAGTGTCTGCTATAATTAGAGTTATCTCCAGAATGAGGCGGTTGTTTAAAACTAATCCGTTCCCAACTTTTCAGGCCATCGCTGATAACAATTGTCTTATATGTGACTTTGGTTTTGGCAATTGAGGCGTAAATATCAAACACCGACTGTCCGAAGGCCTCCTTCACCTCTTTGGGACTCAAATTCTTCCTATTTTGAGACAAACCCCACATATAAAACCTGTTGTCCTGTGAGACGGCAACAGTTAGGTCTTCCTCTTTACCCGTCACAATATCCTGGAATTTGATATCTTCTCCAACTCTGAAAGGCCTCATCTGTTTGTCAGTCGTGCCGTTGCCTATCTGTCCGCATGAGTTATCCCCAAAGGTATAGATATAGCCATCAGATGATAGAACTAATGTATAATTTGGTCCACAAATGGCTTTAGAGATCACTTTATTGGCCAAATCCCACACCTTTTTCGGAAAGTTAGTGACGAAGCCATTCATCGACGTCCGACCCAACTGTCCGTAAAAGTTAAGGCCCCAGGCATAGAGTCGCGATCCGACTGTCAACGCAATGCAGTGGTTTTTACCACAAGAAATAGACGACACTTTTTCTTTGATCTCTACTTTGATTGGTTCCAAAGCATTGCCTTTTATGCCGTTCCCCAATTGACCCGATTTATTACTGCCCCACGAATACACCTGAAGATAATCTATATAATGGAAGACTTTAATGTCAACCTAACATACCTGTCCATCAGCAGTGAGTGCGAGTGTGTGAGCGGCGCCACAACACATTTGGATTATCCTTTCATTGACCAGAGTTTCAATCAAATGAGGTGTTGCTGTGGATCCTTCGGGTCCGTTACCTAACTGTCCGAAGTCATTCTTACCCCAACCATAGCACTGTCCGGAAGAGGTGACCGCAAACCAGTGTTCATAACCGCAAAAGATATTTACCACTTGTTTGCCGCTGAGGTAAGGGTTCAGTTGTGGTGTTTCGCTGTTCTCTTGAAAGTGTCCCAAACCGAGTCCTCCGAACCGATTGCGTCCATAGCCGTAGACATTGTCTTCGTTGGTAACAAATATCACTTCCTTTCCATTGCATCCGAAGACACACAAAATTTTAATATTTTTAAAGACATTGCTATCAATTGACTCCAAAATCGGGAAGTTTTTTATATTTAAGACCGAATCCATTCGAAGAAACAGTGGTTTAAGACATTAACTGATCCTTAAATGCATTTAAATGACAATAAAATTATTTAAAAATGAGATCACATTTAGTGCTGACTCTTATGCTAAGAGTCTTAGCATTGAATCAATTGACGGTTCATTCAAATGACACAAAACAGTGATGACATGCAGACAAACCCCTTTACAGGCTCACCATCACCATCACCAAGGTGGTGCACTCCAACATTGCTTCACATAAACCCCTCCCCTTTGGGGCTGATCCGTGATATGTGAATGAACCTATTCTATTCAAGATAACTGGTGTAACCAAGATGTACAAAACATCATGGTAAAACTCTAATAGCTTTTTTAATAACGATAAAATGTTTAAATATAAAATGATTGAGATGTGCAAGGACATTAATCTCAATGACATTTACTTGGATATGTTCAAGTTAATTATAAATGTAAATATTTTATAAATATTGCCCCACCTTGGTTACTCTTATGCCTAAAGTAAACAATTGGAAGTGAAATTTGACTCACATTTGAATGGTTTGAGTGAGTCTTGTAATTGATCCGTGGAATTGAATTACATTCAGTTACCATGGATTCAATGCTTGACATTAGAAACATCCCTGTCTTGGAGTCGACACTCACTGATAGTAATGTACGTAAAAGTATTAGACTTCTCTGTGTTTTTGGATCAAATGGACAGGAAGTGATTTACATGACCGATGAAGACAAGGCCTATGTCTTTGGCTGTAACCGTTACGGAGCACTCGGTTTGGGACTAAAACAGGAGAACATAAGAAGTCCTCTTTTTAATCCTCATTTGAGTGACAAACAGTTTATCGATATATTCTGCGGGAGTGAGCACTGGATTGCCCTCACATCCAATGGTCGGTGCTATTCATGGGGTGTCAACCAATTCGGACAATTGGGTATTGGATCCACTGAAACAACGAAAGCGCCGCTCTTTATACGCCATTTATCCCACCAGAGGATAGTTGGATTGAGTTTAGGGGACACCCATTCGTTAGCACTCACTTCCAAAGGACAGGTACCTCTCAATTATAATGACTTAAGGTAACTTAGACAAATTATCAAGGTATATGCTTGGGGCAACAACATGTCCGGCCTATTGGGAAGACATTCCGATGGCTTAGTCTTGAAGCCCATTAGAGTTTATGGACTCGAAAACATCACTTCTATCTCTTGTGGTAAAAAACATTCGATAGCCCTCACAGCGAAGGGACGGGTCTATGGTTGGGGTCTTAACAATTTCGGTCAATTGGGACTCGAGAAGAAGAAATACATCTCTCATCAGCCGAAGTCTCCTTCGGGTTTGGTTCCAATTGTATTCGTAAAAGCGATTTGTGGACCAAACCATTCATTGCTTCTTTCATCTGATGGTTATGTCTATGCCTTCGGAAGCAATTCCTGCGGACAAGTGGGCAGTTCATCAGCAGATAAACAGTTCATACCATTAAAAGCCAGTGAATATATCAGATTTAAAGACATAATCGCTAACAACGACAACGACATATCAATTGGCGTCTCAACGGATAACAAGTTCTTTGTTTGGGGTTTTGCTAAGAATCGAAGGATTTTGATCCCTAAAGAGATGCCCGACTTATTCGGATATTCATTGTTTGACATCTTTGCTAAAAATGCCAAAACTAAAGTCACTTATAAGACAATTGTCATCAATGATGGACTCAAGACATCCGAACAAATGGAAGGAAGTCTTACAACAACTGACGATAACAATGAATTAAAAGAATTGATTGAAATGAATAAATCTGAAGACATTTGTCACAAATTTTCAAATCTCTTCGGCGATGAATCGCAGAATTTCAAGTCATTGGATTCGGTCCTCGAATTGAAATACTTTCCATTCCTTAACCGTCAATTGGGAAAACAACCAAGATTCAGAGAAAATATTAAGCTATTGTTTATTTTTAGCTCAGATCCAAATAACGCCCTGTTCTTCACATATCTGGACAAGTGCTACGCTCACGGCAACAATCATTACGGATGTCTTGCGATGGGAAACATCAAAGAGTACACAACGACTGTTGCCGTCAATATAGATCTCAGTAATAAGAATCTGATTGACATTTGCAATGGTCTCCAACACTGCATAGCACTTACTGCTAGTGGACTGTGCTATTCATGGGGTTGTAATTATAAGGGTCAGTTAGGGATTGGCACCACTAAGTCTAGCACTTCCCCACAATTTATTAAAGAGTTGTCTAATAAGAAAGTGATTCAAATCTCTTGTGGCGCCTATTATTCAATGGCACTGACTGTCGAGGGACAGGTATTTCACTTAATTTAGTACTTTTTCTTACAGTTCATGGCTTAAACAGGTCTATTCGTGGGGTAACAACCTATCGGGTCAGTTGGGACTGGGTCATTGTATTGACTGCACAGCCAAACCAACTCTCGTCCAAACAAAGCACAGCATCTCTTTGATATCGAGCGGAAGGAACCACTCATTGGCCATAACTGGCGCTGGAATGGTCTATATGTGGGGGTATTACAATTGCGAACAATTGGATCTAAGTGGTAAACCGACTCTTATGGCTGCTATTGAGGCAAACCCTCAATGGATAGTGAACACCCCCACTCCCATTCCGCAAATAAGTAACATTCAGTTCAAGAAAGCCATTTGTGGCCCCAATTACTCATTGCTTCTGACAAATGATGGCTTTATCTATGCTTTCGGTGATAATAGTTGTGGTCAGATCGGAAACGGGGGTTTTGTCCATCAAAAAACTCCCATTAAAATCACGGATAAGATTCGGTTCAAAGACATTATCTCTCATTTTGAGAACAACTTATCAATTGGTATATCAACTGATGACCAATACTGGGTCTGGGGTTTGGCGAACAACCAGAAAGTGTCGGCACCAAAATTGATTCCCAATTCAACCAAAGCGTCGGCTTTCAATATATACCTTAAGTTTGCTCTCAAGAAGATTATCTTCACTACAATTGTGTCCATAGATACTAATGGGATGAAGAGTATTGACAACTGGTTGAGTGAATGCAAAATAGAGGAAACCAATGATTGCTATGAAGACTCAATTGTTTATTATAGCGATGACTTTGAGGAAGACCTCAATGACTTTAAGAGTACGACAATTGAAGAAAGAGAAGATAATCAGTTGAATCACTTCCAAGATATTAACAATTTGGTGGACAATTCAAACACTGCCTCTAAAGTGCCCTCAATTTGTGACAATTTATCAGTTATTTCATCGGTTCGAACCTCAGTCCCATTGAATACTCTTCAGTCTTATATGATTAAGTCATTCAACAATAAAGACAACTCTGATCTGACCATTATTTCTGGAGATAAGACTATTTACTGCCATAAAACTATTCTTCAGATACGAAACAATAAGTTTTGGGAAGTCTTAAGCAATCAATTGAGTGATAATAAGATTGAAATCTGTGCCGAATATTATGAATCGTTTTATGCATTCCTCCAATACTTGTATGGAATGGAACCCGAATTCAATGACAAAATGGTTTATTTTTTGCAATCGATGGCTGAGATCTTTGACGAAAAGGATCTGCTCGACGATTGCTCTCATTATATCGATTCCATCAAAATTACCCCCAATTTGTCAAATGTGTGCGCTCTCTATGAGAAGGCCATTAATGAAAGTTTGACTGATTTGGAGAAGAGTTGTATTGAATTCGCGATAAAGAACTGGAAGAATGTCTTACGATCTGATGAATTCCTTTTAATGAATGACTCGCTCTCCAAACAACTCGTCATTTCTGTCTATAATTTGCAGTAAAATGTATTACTTTAATGACTGTTAAGATATTAATATTAAATCTATTTTGCAATTCAATAAAAAATTCTGTAAATTAAATATTATGAAAGTTATCCTATTTATGCAAAAATTATTAAAAGTAACAAGATATGACCTATTAAATGGTAAGTGATTAGTGGAAAAAGAATTGCGGAAATTTAATTCACAGAAAAACTAATTTAATTTCAATTAGTTTTTTGTTTGCAATCGAAAGAGATTTATAGCAAAACTTCTTCGCAATGGAATATGTTATGCAGTGAAGCACTTCTAATGGTAAGGCATAGAATCTATCATAGATTATCTATGTAACAAATTATGATACTTATGTGTAATACATAAAAGCATTGCAGAGAAGTTTCTTTGCCCCCAATTCCCGCAAATTCTATAATAATTATTTAAAACATTTTTTATGGCAATAAAATAATTAAAATATAACGCAATTGAGTTCATTCAAAGAGATGCGCAGGCTTTCTATAGTAAATTCAATTTCCATGGTCAGTTTCAAACTGATTTAACCTAATAGATACTGATTAGTTTAGTTAAATTCTTTAAATATTATTTTTGAATTGAACTAGCTAATGAAAGCTAACTGAAACTTCAAAATTGAGGTATAGTCCTCCTTGGTCATCTCTGTTAACTAGTCATATAAGTTGAGTAAAACATGCTTTTGTGTGACACTGAGTGACACATTTGGCAAATCATTTTCAAATTGAAGTCACATTTTGCTCGAACCAAATGAATTGATCTGAAGATCAAACAATGGATTTAGTTATAGACGTCAAAAATTTCCCACTTTTGGACAAAAAAGTGATAAACGATAAGACGCGCAAAAGTATACGACTTTTGTGTGTCTTCGGGTGTAATGGAGAGGAAGTGATATATGTGACCGACGAAGACATTGTCTTCGGTTATGGACGCAATCGGTTCGGAGGACTCGGTTTGGGTACATATGAAGAGAATAAGAAAAGTCCTCAAATGAATACCACTTTAAGTGGCAAACAATTGGTTGATATCTTCTGTGGTTTCGAGCACTGGTCGGCGCTCACCCCTGAAGGCCACTGCTATATGTGGGGTCACAATGATTTCGGACAGTTAGGGAACGGGACAATCGAGTCAACAGCAACACCACAATTGCTGGAAGTGTTAACCAATGAGAAAGTGGTCCAATTGAGCTGTGGATCCAATCATACGCTGGCCCTCACTTGTAATGGAGAGGTATTATAATCAATACCTGAATGACCATCGATTGACACTTTTTTTTGCAGGTGTATTCGTGGGGCAGTAATAAGTCGGGTCAGTTGGGAACCGGCTCTAAAGGATTTGTGGCCACTCCACGAAAGATGCCGACCAAAGAGCCTATAGTAGAGTTGTCTTGTGGTAAAAACCATTGCATTGCTCTGTCAGTCAGTGGAAAGGCCTATCTCTGGGGAATCAATAATTATGGACAGTTGGGTCAGGTGTTGAGAAACAACGCACTCATTAGTTACTACCCACTCCTCAACCCTAACATTAAGTCGACGTTCTTCTCGAAAGTGATTTGTGGACCGAATTACTCACTCCTTCTGTCCACTGATGGCTCAATCTTTGCTTTTGGGGATAACTCGTGCGGACAAATCGGGAATGGGACCATGGACAATCAATTCATACCATTCATTATCACAAGTGATGGCAAATTCAAAGATATAATCGCACACAAAGAAAATGATGTCTCAATTGCTGTCTCAGAAGACGACAAGTTTTTCATATGGGGTTTGGCTAAGAATCGACGATATCTGACACCAAAAGAGATGACAGACTTATCTCTAAAGTCGTCTTTTGATGTCTACGCGAAATTTGCAAAAACAAAGTTGACGTATAAGACACTTGTCATCAGTGATTGTGAGCCAATGCTGGATCAAAGACAGGTTCAATATCGACCAATTGAGAGAAAGTCGACCAAGTTCAAACAAAGTAATACAAACAATTTAAATTTGTGTCGAAAAAGTGCGGCAAAAGTCGGTGCAGAAGTGCCGACACTTCAAAATATCAAAACTTTAGACAATGTCTTGGATTTGAAGAGTTATCCAATTCTTTACACAACTCTCTGTGACCGCAAAATGAGAGACACTATAAGACTTTTGAGGGTTTTTGGTATAAAGGGATCAAAAGTGATATTTGCGACCAATGCTGACAAAGTGTATGGCTTTGGACTCAATCGCGACGGAAGTCTTGGTTTGGGATCCTTTGAGATAAAGATTCGAAAACCACTCCTTAATAAAGTGTTGAGTAATAAGCAATTGATTGATGTCGCGCCCGGTTTTGAACACTGCTTAGGACTGACAGGCAGTGGACTGATCTATGCGTGGGGTCTCAATAATTATGGACAGTTAGGTATTGGAAATATAGAAAATCAATGCGTTCCCCAATTAGTGGAAGACTTATCTGATCTGAAAGTGGTTCAAATTGCATGCGGCGCCTATTTCTCACTGGCTGTGACCAGTGAGGGTGAGCTCTTCTCATGGGGTCACAACACATTCTCCCAGTTGGGGGACAGAACTTACAACAGTCGAGAAGTACCGACACAAGTATTTGTCCAGGATAAGATTGATTATGTCTCGTGTGGGACAAACCACACTATGGCTCTCACGGAAAATGGACGGGTTTATATTTGGGGCGGAAATGGAGTAGGACAGTTGGGGCGTGACCCCGCTATAGATATTAGACCAAGTCGAGAGCACCCCATGTGTAACAGACCCCGAATTCTAGAGGGCTTTCAAAACGTGAAGAGAGTTGTTTGCGGACAAAACCATTCACTCGTTTTAACAACTGATGGACATCTCTATGGTTTTGGAGACAACAGTTGTGGACAGATAGGGAACGGCTCACTTGAACCACAGTTCACTGCAGTAAACCTGAATAAAAACAATAGTATCCGAATCAAAGACATGGTCAGCGAATTTGATCAAAACGTCTCTCTCGCTGTTACTGAAGATAACAAATGTTATATTTGGGGAGCAGTCGGCAGAAAGAATGTCGAAAAGCCCACTCTCGTCACCCAATCAGCTGATAGGCTGTTCGATATCTATGGAAATAATGTGACGAATAAAACAATGTTTAAGACACTTATTGTCAACACTTTGGAAGAAATCAATAGTTGTGGCCAAACGTTCGTTGAGCCCGAAGTACTCAATTCCAATGAGAAAGAGATTTACGACTTATTTCCCAACGATTTGTATACCTTTAAGATGGAAGAGATGAAGATCACCAAAGATATGATTAATTCAAAAGACATGAAAGCATTTGACGAAGAGATTGATATAAAACTCTTCCCTATTCTCAGCTCAATCCTAATCGACAAAAACAAGAGACAAATGATTAGACTTTTGTATGTTTTCGGCAAAAATGGCGCAAATGTTTTGTACGCCACAAATGAAGATATAGTGTATGCCTTTGGAAACAATAGTAACGGATGTCTTGGTTTGGGAACCTATGAACAGCACATCAAAAGTCCGACACTCAATAAATTTCTTAGTGATAAACAACTGATTGATATTCGAAATGGATTTGAACACAATTTGGCACTCACTCAAAGTGGACAGTGCTATGGATGGGGTCAGAATAAATTTGGACAATTAGGCATCGGAACCGATAAGTCCTCAAATGTGCCCAAACTTATCGAAGCCATAAAAGATAAGAAAGTGCTTCAAATAAGTTGTGGGGCCTATCACTCAATCGCATTGACCACCGATGGAAAGGTACTAAAGTAAGTCTTTTGTGATATTTATATTTGATTTCTCCAAAGGTCTACTCCTGGGGTCAGAATATTTTTGGACAGTTGGGGGATGAGAGCTATCGATACTCTATTAATCCAAAGCATATCGATATCAAACATCCAATTGTTTCGATCTCTTGTGGTTTAAACCACACTTCAGTTGTGGATAACGTCGGTATGAGCTATGCCTGGGGTCACAACAAATTCGGTCAATTGGGCCGCGAAAAGGAATGGGATTACAGGCCCTACAGAAATGAATGCGTTGCCAATCGGCCCACAAGTAATCTCTACTTCAAAAACATGACTTTCATTAAATCGAGTTGTGGTCCAAACCATACATTCTTTCTCACAAATGATGGCTATATCTATGCATTCGGTGACAATACTAATGGACAGGTGGGTAATGACAAACTGGAGCCACAGTTTAGACCCATTAGAATCAACGAAGAGATCAGATTTAAAGACATTATCACTCATTTGGAGAATGACTTATCGATTGGTATCTCAACTGATGACAAATACTATATCTGGGGTTTGGCTAACTGTAAGAAAGTGTTGTCACCGCAACTGATCCCTGAGTCGAGTGAAGAATCTATTTTTAATATTTATGCCAAATATGCCTCAAAGATAGTTACGTTTAAGACAATTGTCTTCAATCAAAAGAAATTTGTAAATCAATTGTCGGTTAATTGCAGTCAAAACAAGGACTCAGTTCTCAATTATAGCAGTGATTCCAATGAAGAGAATGACAATCCATTTGTCGACAATTCATTTGCAAATGGGAACAACTGTGCAGAAGGTTTCGACAATTTGTCGATTCAGAGCTCTAATCATTCAGTTATTCTTCACGAAGAAGAGGACAGAAGTTTCGATAATCCAATAAATTCTGATCTGAAGTTTGTATCTCAAGACAAAGTGATTTATTGCCACAAATCTGTTCTTCAGCCGCGAAATGAAATGTTTTGGGATATTTTAAATCAACAGTTGGATAGAGAGCTGAATGAAATCAAAATCAATGGACAGACCTTTGATGTGTTTTATGCTTTCCTTCAATACATGTATGGAATTGAACTCGAATTCGATGACAAAATTATTGAGGATTTACAGGCAATGGCTCATCACTTCGGGGAAAAGGAACTATTGGCTCAATGTTCACAATATATTGAAATGACCAAAAAGATGGAAAGGGTTCAAACAAAGGAAAGGGTCAAAATGATGCCAAACTTGTCCAATGTCTGCACTCTCTACGAGAAGGCCATAAATGAAAGTTTGGCTGATTTGGAGTGTAATTGCATTGAATTTGCGGCACAAAATTGGAAATCAATCGTTAAATCGGAAGCATTTCTATCATTGAGTGACTATCTGTCCAAACGTCTGATGATCTCAGCTTTGAGTTCACAATAATTGCATTCATTTGAAGAATAATTATTACAATTAATAAATATCTGTATTTCTATTCATTATTACTACAAATTATACAAAAGTTCCCTTTTGTGGACATTTTTGAAATTACAATGGAAAATAAGCTAGTTCTTTTTGTTTCCCTAATCTTTGATACTTTTGTAATTGTTACTTATGGTTTAATGTGGTTATTATACCTAGTTAACTATTACCTCTCTTATAATAATTGGTTGGAATATATGTGGTCATTCCAAGTTGATGTTCCTTCTAAATCACTGATTTGAAAAACTTTTGGCATCTATAATTCTTTTAATGATAATTTTGACCTGTTCAGTTTATGCAATATTTGCCCCAATGACTGAAAATATAATTATTAATTAAACTTCTATTCAATTTGTAATTTTTGCTTAACTTTTGAAATAATAAAATGAAATTAAAACAAATAATTAAATTGTCTTAGAGTGGTTTATTCCAATAAAATAAGAGCTCAAATAGCTTGCAAATCTAATTTCAATGATTATCTAGGTAAATATAAATTAATTTAACTGGCAA
>JAQIWF010000638.1:0-16792 GCA_034694965.1 Ceratozetes gracilis
CTGTCTCTCTCTCTCTCTCTCTCTCTCTCCCTCTCTCTCACACACACACATATGTAATAAGTGTTAAGAAAGTTGTGTGAAATTTGATGGGAAAAGTGAGTTGTTTTGAAATATTAATTTGAGTGAATTGTTTGTTGTTTGGTGTTATTAATAGCTATATTCGGACCACTTTTACTATAAGACAATGTGTTTACATAAGCTGTTACACAACCGTATCGTTGTATTGGATATCTGTCTGGGAGACAATCAGTGGAGGAGTGTGTGTCAGCTCACACTCCACTCAAATTCCTTTCTTTTGTCTTTTTGTCTTTCTTTTCATTTCTGCTGCAATTGATTTGTTTCGTATCATTGAATCTATTATTATATTCGTAGTCTCCAGAAATAGATGGATTGGGACACAAAACGGGGTCTTTTTGTGTGTGTGCTTCTGTCAGACTAGTTCTCAATATTGTAGACAACTCTGTAAGTGTTTTCGAGTGGATCTAATGTAGTCGTAGGCCGTCCTTCGGGCCAACAGCTGATATGATCTGATGGAGCATTTGATGGCAAGAAGTAATATTTCACGTAATTGCCAACAATTATTGGCTCTACACTAATAGCCAGTCCTGGGCTCATGTGTCGTCTTCACTATCCCTACTATCAAACACAATATCAAAACGACTTTCTATTGTTATTTTAGCGAAAAATTTTATTACTTCTGATGTCTCATAAAATATAGCAAACATAGCATCAAATGAGGAATTTTTGCCTCTTTCGCCTCTTTTCGATTCACTTTAATGTTTGTCCCCTAAAATGTCATAAAATATACTCAATTTATTAGACTTGACTCGAATTGATTCGTTAATAAATATCGAAATGTATGTCCAGTACTTCGGGCTCTCGAGTGTCCATTACTTCTCATGTCTTCTCTAAAAGATTGCAAATAATTTTAATTTTGTTAAATAAATACAATTTGAGAATCGATTGTTTCAATCGAAATATTTGGCAGAAATTGAATTTCCAATTGAATGTAATTATTGGGGAAATGAGAAAAATTGATATCAAATCGATATACCGGTCGGTCTGTGGACTCGAATGCGAAAATCATTGAAACCAGAATGTGATGGAATAAATTTAAACCAAAGTAAAGGCAGATTCCAATCGTTGTGTTCACTAACTATTCCCCAAACGAGAAGATTATTGATAGAAATGCGAAGTTTTATCTAATATTAGGTGAAACGAGAGACCCGTTTCAGACACGTTTTGAATTACGAATGAATGGAAATAAATTTTTGCCATTTTTTCCATATGTTTGGACCGGAATTTGTGTTACAAATTGTTATTTTACTTTAATTTGAATTTTAAATCAACTGAAAGTCATTTCTAATGCAAATGATTTCAATTATATTATATGTATTTTATTTGCTATTATATTATTTATGTTCTTGCAATTAATGCGCTTAAGGTTTTACAATAGTTCAAAATAGTATATCAAAATGTTTGATATTCAGTTGATTTGTTTATTTGTGTGCGAAATGATATAATTGTGAGACAAATTCAATCCACTATTTATTACTTTTGCAGTTATATAAACTCAAATAAAGAGGAAATATTTTGAGACATATTTCCAGATTTGAAGGCTTTATAAGTCTTTCTAATCTTCCTAATCATTTGGTCGTCATAGGGAGGGAGAGGTTTGCGGATACCCTCTGAGATCCGAAATTTTGACAAAATTTTGCCCCTGAGCTTTGCAAAAAAGTCATACCCAATCCCCTGATTTGATTAGTGGCAGAAGAAGTTGCCATTTTATCCTCGATTTTTTACTAATTAAGATATTTTAATTGGATTAAACTGAATTATATAGTATTTTAGCGAAAAATGGCTATTTTACATTTTTAAAAGGACAATATAGTGTCTTTTTAGCCATCGTTTTACCCTCCCCTCACCCCCACCTCTGGTTCGATTTGGATGACGTCCACTGTTTCTGAATGATTGAGAAATTCTCTTATTCTCTAAGTGTTGGCTCAATATTTGATCCAATATTTTGAGCGATAAAAACGGAAAATTCTAAGAATTTTATCCAATCTTATGATCGCAAAAATTAGCCAAAAAATGTGGGAATAATTCTTTATTTTTCTTCCAAATCTCAAAAACGGTTTATATTTTTGAAATTGATTTTTCAAAATTAAAACTTAACACGAATTTAGTAGAAAAGGAAGTCTTAGGCACTGATAGGCAGTTGAAAACTAATATCGCAAACGAATGGTTTGATTGTGTAATGTTGTGATCCTTCGATGTCTCCTCTCTTCTCAAATTCTGACTTTCACTCGAAATCGTGTCATTTGAAGCACTCGTTTGGATTAAACCATAGTCTATATCCTATTATATGCCAATTCGGAAGTACTCTCTTTATCCTAACAGATAGTAAAGAGAAATAAAAGTTTTCTGATCTTCTCTCACAAATTCTTACATAACAACAACAGAAGCAAATTATTTTTAAAACTCATACCAAACATATTGTCTGTTTATAGAATTCATATATTGAAAGGTGAAATCCCAACCCAAGTGTTGTATTAAATGTTGTGCAATATTTGAGCTAAAAATTTGTTCAGTTTAGAATTATGTGTATTGGCTTAAATAGGGCGACATATAAATTTAACCATGCTACATGAAATATACTAATTATTAAAAACGCTCTGAAACTATGGGTTTTGATGAAAATGTGATCTCAAGTAATCAAAACTCTAGTTTTTAACCAATTGATTGGAGTTTAGGTGACATATATTTAGGGACATAAGAAGCCGGAACAGCAAAACAGCAAAAATGATAGAATAGAATAGTGAGTGCTATTGAGAGCACAAAAGTCTCACATTTGGTGCCGACTAAGAAAATAGTGACAGAAAATATCAATTGATTCAAAGCATAACATCTGAAAGAATATTATGTTTGGAAAATATGAGAGCTTAGAAAAACCTAGAATAGGGGAAAGGATGGATTTCAATGTGAAGATGACATCAATCATTGCTTTCAATGAAAATACTAGTCACTACTCGAGTGAGTGGGCGGCGGACAGACTGTTCGGACAGTAAGTTATCGCACAAATGATTTGTCAGAGATTAGTGTTTTGCAATTAATTATTCTAAAATACCTTTCAGTTATTTATTAATAAATTGAGTTTTAAGTGAAAATTGGAGAAATAAAGTTTTAAGTCATTCATTTTAAAAGTAGGCAGATTGTTGTGCATTGGGTAGGGTAGGGAGGAGGCAATTTTGAATTGTGGTGACATTTGGTAAGTGACTCGTATGTAAAACAATAGTGTCGTGAATGAAAAGGTTTGTTTGGAATTAGTTGGCAATCATTTTGGTAATCATAAGGGGAGGAAAGATACCAAACTTAGATATTAGACTTAAAGGGATCAATAATGAGATCCAAACTATTTGTTCATGAATTCGATGATTCCTTTTCTTTCATGTTTTCATTCATTTTGTCGTCTCTTTTCGTTTCTCAAAATTTTGTTGGAAACTCACATTTCGTTTAAATTTTTTGTGCACTGAATGCAAGTCAAGTGAAGTGAACCCAAATCTAAAGCTTATGCTTTTCTGACAGTATTTTTCATTTGACTGCAAAGAAAAGAATTTACAGAATCAGAGAAAATATTCGCACATATTTTGGTCGTCAAAATGAAGTGAATATTGAAAACATGTGACACATAATAGAAATGAAATACTTTTGGTCGTCTGACTCCAAAGAATTTGCATAATGAGTCTAAAATTAAAGTATCCTCTCTTGACGACGAGTTTACACAATGTGATTAAAAGTTGTATCATGATCAAATATGATTCAATCTAGAATAGGAACGCTTCATATGAGAGACAATTAATTAAATGAAAGCAATTTATCTTTGAAGAGATAAATCAAAAGTATTGAGAAACTGATATTTTTAAGCCATTCATTCAAACGAAAATTGTCTCAAAAAGGGATTATTTATCCAATTATTTATTTTTAATGTTCATTAGTCTTATATTTCATTCTATTTAACTTTTCCTCCTTTTCTCCAGCAATTGATAAGTTATTATTGAAGTTTCAGATGGCAGTGAAGGATAAATAATGGGTTTGTCTTCGATAGTAGTCATGTACTGAACATCTCTTTACTCTATCTATCATCCAATACCTAATTGTAGATAATTCCAGAGCCGATATCAAAATCAATTTCGTCCTATTTATAGATTATATACAAGATATAAGACAAACACTCTTCGCATTTATTATATATTATTAAATTTTATCGATTTATTGCCCAAAAAATTACTAATATCTCAATGGACTGAATAATCATGAATTCTATTATATATTTTTGTTGTTTATCTAATAAATTGATTACTTATCAAAAGGGAAAGAGATGAGGGGAGGAGAGGGGGAGGGAGAGAAACAGAGTCTTAATGTTTTTATTTTATTCAGTTTAAGAACTAAAACTGAATTTCGATTTTTTATTGTTTTTCGTTGAAAAATAGATTTCATTTATTCAAAACACAAATGCATTTCAGAAAATGTCTATAATTTGTTGTTTTGTAAAATTGTATTTCAGTCGTGTTTCTCGCGTTTTGGAGCAAAATAAAGGATTTGCAAAATTGTTTTATTGTTTGTGTTATTTGCAAAATAGTTGCAAACCATATATGAAATGGAAGTTATTTTGGCCAACAATTTGCAGCAAAAGTCTCTATTGAATAATATTGAAGTAATTCTTTGCAAACGAAATATCAGAGAAAATGTGTGAATCAGTAGTTTTATTGTTTACGATCGATATCTCATGGGATGTATGAGATATTTTCAAATCAATGCTCACAAATGTTTTTGAATAGTTTTTTGCATTTTGGCACAAAAGAGAAAAACACTATATTTATTCTCACTGCTCATAAAACTAATGCCTTACCCATCAGTTATCGGCAAATATTGCACTCAAATACTATGCATATATTGTCCTCAAAAGATGCATCAAATCAGACAAACATTCCTTATCTTTACGATCGGAACAAATTTTAATATTATTTATCACTTTCTGTCAACACTCGTAATAATCCATTTAAATAAATTGCCTTATTTTTGCCAATATTCCAATCGCATCTCAATGATCACCATGGTAATGGTCACCTTCATGTCAAGTGCTATGAAAATTGTAGCAAAATTGTTCTTTGTAATTAATATGATACATGCATCAACCATGATCATCTAAATGTTAGAAATGGCAACTAATAATTATTTTAATTAGAAAAATTGCAATTTTATAAAGTAGTTGCTGAAGGTTGCTTACTCAATCCATTAACTTAAATTAGCAGTTTTCAATTAAGTGAACACGTGCAAGCTTATTTTAAACATTTGCTTATAAATAATCCATAATTGGTGATAAAGGAGTCTTAATATATGCCTAAATTGAGTAAAATGTCAAACGAATGCATTTATTGAGAGAAATGATAAATCATTTTGTTGTGGAAATTCAAATTCGCCGACGAAATGATGGCATAAAACACGAACTATTATTAAGTGAAGGGGGCGTCCATTGTCTTCACTTTAATGAATTGACTCTATTTAATGAACCAATCGTCATATCCTCACAAATGCTGAGCGAGTTTTGCACAATTGTCAAAAGCTATTGATCCTTATGCACGAGCACCTGACCACTTTATACCATTGTGCCACTCATTGCATGCTCTAAATATGTTTGATTGCGACCACAAAAGTACAGTTTTAGTTAATTTTCAGATATTAATCATTTTTAGGGAAATTGTGAATTTTGATGGCATTAAATGGGGTAAAAATATTTAGATTATGTGCTATGAAATAGTTGTGGACTCATATCGGTCTGATTGGGTCTGATTTGGTCTCCAATAGGAAATAATTTATGAGTTGAGACTTACATCTAATCTGCAAAACAGTTTCTCTTCTTAGAGTCAAACATTATAAGTGAGGAATCGATTCGATAATAAAATTCGAGGTTTTTTTGAGTAATGATTATTCCGAGCAATCATTTATCAAATGCAAGCGAAACGCTATTACCATAACTTATTAACTGCTTTTCACTCAATAAATGATATAATTTTGTGAATAATAACAGACATTAATTTTGTGACAAATGTTATGAAATTAATTTACATTTATTTTCAGATTAAATGAATGTATTGTTCGCTTAATTTTAAATGTTTTGAATATATTCTTAATATTATATAATTTGATTGATTAAAATTCCCATTAATATGACTCTGGAATTACTTTAGATTTTGGCGCAGTTTTTGTTGGATTTACAAAAATGTTATTAAATGAGAATTGCATTTAAGAGTGAATATAAAAATTAAAGCAAATAAAATGTTAATAAAAATGTTGATTACATTCCTGCAAAAGAATTTGTTATGAAAAGTGTACTCATTTGATATGTTATGCTCTGATATGAGACGTCTGAGATGACAATATGTGTGCTAATTAAGCACAGGGCCGATGTGTGGCCGACCTATCGCTCGACTTCTCGCCAATTGGAGAGCCGACTCTTGTGAACAATTCTTCTTCTCTGGTCTTCATTAATGTCTGCATTCTATCCGTCTTTTAGCGTCTAATAACGCTTTAATTAAAAAGTAGATATACTACAAGTCATTCACCGAAAACCTATTATTACTTAAATTTCTCTTCAGTTTCACTTACATGTAGGCAATGGTCTCATCCCTGTTCTCACTTAGCTTTCAGTTATACATTATTTCCTTTGAGTTGTTATCTCTCTTTAAGTTCTCTACTTTTAGTATATCTTTCATCTAATTATATCGAATTCGTCACATTTAATCAATTTATTGCATGCCTGACCTCCCAATCCCCCAATTTTTCTCATATCAAACTCATTAAATGTGAGATGAGGTTAGATAGAGCTCATAAAAAGTATTTCAGGTGCTCTAAATTTGACATGGATAGCACACCACCTCACATAATATTAATAATGCAATGCTATTGACATAAAAAGCATTCCAAATATTTTTATTATATTATTTTCCGCACAAAATATCAAATTCTTATTTTAATGGAGAAACAAAAATTTGATATATTTATGAACTCAACGAATACTTTGATCCAGATATCCATTTTGTTGCACAGATTATTCCAAAGAGTTGAATGGAGTAGCATGTTCAATTCTGATATTTTAAAGTAAAATAACAAAACTGGCAAAGTATGCAATTATTGTGGATTCCCCTCACGTTTGCATTTTGCCAATAATTTCCTTAATTTAAAGCTCAAGAGTTATGTATATTTTTGAGTCCAAAGTTGTTTGAATTATTTGGTGGCCGAACATCAAAATTATTAAACATATGTATTCCGTCCATAGAGTTGTGTGACTGGACTTCCCATTAAAGCAAACTATCCATAACTTAGTTTCACGTTATTTCCATTTGCTTTTTGCTCATACATTCGGCTCACTCTTGATTTTGAGTCCTTCCTCACAGCTCTCAATGATTTTTGAAATAAAAAATAAATGGTTTTGCGATCGAAATAAATGGAATTTTGGAAAACTTTCAATACTTTAATTTGTTTGAAGAGAATTAAATTCATAGCAATTCTGTGCAATAAATATTTGGCTCTATTTTGGGCTTCAAATTCATTTGAAGCAAATTTCTTGAGTTACAGTCAATAAAAGTATTGATAAAATTTCTTTTCTTTATAAATATCTATCTTTGATATAAAATTCAATTGAATTGACTGTTCTTTTTCTGCGCCATTTCTTCGCTGTTATTACGATTTGATGGAAAGGATGATAAACGAAATACAACGACAGATGAACCAAACAGCCAGCAGTAGCCCAAAGGCTCTCTTGTCTGCCCTTCCTATGAATCGCTGAACACTTTCTCTCTTTTCGTGTCATATTTATGTGAGAAAAAATTGGAGCAAAAAATGATACTTTTATTACATTAGACATTAGTTTCGTTTTATCGACAATTTTATTAATTTTGAATTCATAACCAAATGTTTGAATATTCTGCGAACGAAAAGACTTAATTACACGAATCTATTATTTCTTTATTGCATGTATTGTATTAATTCAATGTTTATTAATCTCTACTCATTGCTAATAAATTCTCATTTCAAGAGCTCTTTGTTTTTATCCCTTTATAAACAAAATACTGGCATTTTAGAACCCTGATTAAAATCAACTTGGTTAATTAGTTGTGCCAAAATTCATTTGGTTTTCAAAGGTTTCTCCGCATTAAGAAGTATACGGTTCCTCACAATTGGTAAATGAATAGATTAAGGGATAATTCAATGTGAGATTTGTGTCAAGTATTGATAAGAATTTATTGTCTTTCAAATGATTATTATTATTATGTCTTACAATCCATAAGTAATTTCTAATCACTACTTCTAACAAAACATTTGAATTTGTATATAAGGAAAGTGCCATTTGAGGGGAACTTCACAGATATCTCCTGCAAAAGAAATATTCTGATGAGACAAACACTGCAGAAGAAAAGACATTTTTGACTAATTTTTGGAAATCAGTGAAATCTTACAAAATTGCAATGAAAGTTGTATTTCATATAAATTGTGTTCCAAAGCCTTAGGCAGTAATGATAACAAACAATTCATTCAAATATATAATGAATTTCAAACATTTAATATACTGGAAAAATATAAAAAAACATGTCTTCCAGCAATTTGTTTGATTTTTCAAAAGTCTAACTCTGTTTGAAAAAGAATTTGTTGTAAAACTTTTAATATAATTTTATTTCATTAAAGAATTAATACAAGAATTTTAAATTAACTAAGAAAATCATATTTCTCACTGCACTAATTGATTCACACTTTTCATCTAGTTTAATAAGAGGAGATGTTAAGTGAGATAGGACAATTTTAAAATAAGTTAGATGATGAAGAGAGTGATAATTAATTTTGATTTGATGTTTGGATCAATGTTTGTGACAAAAGTGTCGGAGAAGGGAACAAATGATTAAATATGATCTAAATTAGTGTACAAACAAAGGATAGCATTAGGAGTATAGCCGGAGATAATTAATGTGTTGTTATTTTACAATTTGGATTCCTCGGAGAGATAAATAAATTCTCTATTATTGAGTACCGGTCCATGTGTTGGCTCTTCTGTACTTCTAATGCAATATTCTTGTTTTAATGCCCGTTTAAATAATATATCTGCACACAGAGATCAGGTGTGAGTCCAATGCCAGGCGCTCAGCCATTCTAATGCTGAGCTCAAAATGTAATGCCAGAATATATGCGCCCAAGACTTTACTTACATAATAAGATCTGAAGCTGTGTTTTACTTATTCTTATTTTTTATTTTCTTACTCTAACTCTCTTTCGGTGTAAGTAATTGTGTTCTACACTATGTATGAGAACCGGAAGAAAAATTGTATTCAATTTTTTATTTTTCGCATTTGTCTCTTAAATCTGTTCGTTGTTGGCTTTTTCCAAATTTAATTGCTTGCTTCAAATTCTGATATTCTCATTCTTGCCAACAATGATAGGCTCAGTAGAAATCATTTCCCATCAATACTCTATCAAAAAGGGGTTGATTTCCATTTATTTCTTCCTTCAAAGTCGAGAAGTATGTGTCGAAATGAAAAACATTTTATGATTTATAGCTATAAAAATGGAAAGAAGTCATAATTCACTTCAACTCCGGATTACAACTCTAATCAGTCACAACTAGCAATCAATTATTGAAAATTATCTTAGAGTTGATACAAATTTGATTTTATCAAACAAAAACAAATTCAATGAAATTAAACAAAGATTAGGTTCCAATAAATTGATTGATTAAAAGGTCTGTAAAAGAATCAATGATTTTGTTAAAAACATTTGGTTTAAGCATAGCCTTGCTCAATTCAATCAAACATATCTCTTTGTACAACACTTTTTGCCTCAATTGTCTTTCAGTGCAATGAATTCTGATGTCTCAAAGAGGGCTTACATTGTCTCGAAGTGCTCGTCTCAGTGCTCGTCTCAGTGCAGTTCCCTAATGAAGGCCTGACTACCAAATGATTGAATTTTCAATTGACTGTATTGTCAATGATATGACGCGTATATAATGTGATGATATAACTGGAAAATATGAATGTATTGATTGCCTCAGAGGTCTAGAGAAGTGGACATTAGAGCATATACTTTGAGGAGCTGGTGCTGCCATGAAAGTACCGTTGTTTATGAATAGCAGTCAATGGAAACGGGGTTGAGAGGACATGCGTTATAGACAGGACTGGCATATATCGGATCGTATAGTTTGACATTCAGTTTACAGAGTTCTTAAGCGCTGCACTGTTTCTGTGAAAGTAATTGGCATTCTGTGGCTGATGGCAAACAGGCTTTCCTTCAATGCTTTATTCAATTGATTTTAATGCACTTATAATATGAGTCTTTGGACAAAACACACCTTTGGATCACATATTGATTGACATTCAGAATCATTTGAACGCAAATATTCGACAAATAATTGTATGTCTGTTTTGGTAGAGATCTCAACTCAAACCATCTCTTATTGATATTCTCCGAAGAATACAACTTTTGTTTCTCTTATATCTATTTGAGAGAAACTAATTGAAAAACTTTTCATCTAAACTATTAAAAGGATTAAAAGTTTATTTTCTTCTCAAGTCATTGTTATCTTGGATTTTACGGAAGAGATTTGAAGAGACGTCAGATAAGCAGTGGAGCAGAAGAAGCGAAAATGTATTTCCATCTGATAATTGTGTTATTTTTGTTATCATCAAATAATTCATGTCTTGTGGGATGTGTTGGTTCGTCACTTGCGCTGCAATCGCACTCACCTGACAGTAGTAGTGATGGCTTTGAATCGCATCTATTCGATGGTAAGTGTGATCTCAATGTATGGCATAAAAGTTTTCACATGTCATGAGATTTTTAAGAAACTTCTCAATCAGTTATTCATATCTCGTGTGTTAACGATATTATTCTTCAAAATTATTCTCTTCTGAAGCAAAGCTTTTTTGAAAAATCAATTCTTTCGATCTGTTATCTCAACTAAAAACGACATAAAACTTCTTTTTTCTTGCTATCAATGAATGAATATTTGGCTCATTTCAAGATAGCGAACATTCACCTGAATTGACGCTCATTTTTCATCATTTCGTAGCTTTTGGTGCTTAGCTTTGTCTCAATTAATGGCATTATTTGTATTTAAAATCGCTGACTAACAAACTGTTGGCTAAATGTCTGTTCACTACATAAGAATCGAGTCATTCAATGATAGCCAAGATTTGAGGCTTCAGTAGAGTCTCTCTATCTTTGTTTGTCTGTTCTGATCGATAGTGTCAACAAATTAATATCAATTTTTCTGAGTTCACTCTTTCTCTCTATATGTTTCACTCTCTCCCTCCCTCTCCCTGTCTGTCTGTCTCTCCTCCCCTGCCTTCTGTGCCTTCCTTTCCCTCTAATTTTCACGTGTTTTCACTCATATAGTGAGATAAGAATTATGAGGTTTTGTAGAAAATTATTTTTTATACTTTTAATGTCAATTGAAGTGCTTTTTCTCTTGATTTTCATTTTATCTCTGATTAACACACATTAGAGACGAACACAATTTTTTGAATGAATTCTTCAGAGATTTTCACTTTCGAAGAGGTTTTAAGAAATTAAATGTTTTTTTATTGATTTTATTTTTTTCATATTTTAATATATTTTGATAAACAGTGAGTTGTAGTTCTCAGTGGAAAGACTTCGAAAGAGAGATACAATTTTATTATTAAATGTCAGAAAAATTTGCCAAAAAATTTGACAGAAAATCAAATTTTGAAAAAGAGATACCGAAATATATTGAATGATATGATTGTATTGTATTGAGAAATGTCATCAATTCTGAGCCGACACTCAACTGATTTGCTATTCCTCGCCACTACTGCTGTCGTCTTTGGTCTCATTTTTGTCGGTTATTAGACATTCAGTTCATAAAAACATAAAATACTGTATTCTAAGCGTTTCACTCAAATGGTCTAAACTTTTGATCTTATTTTCTCACAAAATCATAACAAATCAAAATCAAAGTCATCGATAAATCGCTGTATTTTTCATTTGTGTGTTGGTCTCCAAAAACTGCGATCAATGGCTGTTACACTCAATAAGAGACGATCTCTTATTAATGGCTAACTTTAATGTATTGTTTGAAATATAAAGAATTATTTTCGGTGAAAATTTTCAAGTTTTCAGTTGAGTTCATAATACAATTGTGGCGTTTCTTTTCACAGTTTTATTGAAGTTCTCGTGTGTTGAGTGTAGTGACAATTGCTTTCGCTTTGTGGTCCTCACAAATCTTGACTGCAAGAAATATAATATAATTTTGATTCTTTTGGGCTGTTTTTCTTACTTTGAGTTTGTAATACAAAGCAATACAATTGTTGATGTATTAGATTCTTATTCTATTATATGGTTAGTCCAGGACTGGCAGCACTACTCATGTCTTGTGCCATAACTCTATTCTTATATGACTTATATTTTATTCTTCGTATCAAAACTATATTTTTCATATAATACTGTGTTTTACCGTAAATGCATTTTTTGCCACTTTTTTCTAAGTAATGAAAAAGATATGCAATCATAATATGAGAGTCTTTGCTGAGAATGTATCGAATTGAAAGTGTGTTAGCATTTGATAGGCAATTATTTTGTTATGCAATGACTTTTATTAATGGCTTTTCCCTTACAAATATCTTTTAGATATTTTACCCAAATTTTTCATTTGCTTATCAAAGAGAGTTCGCACAGATTTTTTGCATTCAATTTATTCGTTGCATATATTGTTTTGTTTGACATTTTCTCATTCTTTATGTAGTTTTATATTTAGAGGAAAATAATTTCCACCCAACTCTTTGTCAGTGTTGTTGTGTTGATGTGGAGAATGTTGTTCTTGTTTATCAAAAATCATTAATTTTTCGCTTCACTTCATTAATTGTCACAATCTTTGAATCAATTATAATCCAAAATGTGTGGCAAAGCATTCTAACGTTGGTTTGTAAAAATGGTCATATAATTCAATAAGTATTCATATTATAGTCACTTTGTCTCTCTATGTGTCGTATAATAACCAAGAATATCAATATATGAGAATATAAAGAATATTTGTGGAGAGAGAGAGAGAGAGAGAGAGAGGGAGGGAGGGAGAGAGAGAGGGAGAGAGAGTGAGGGAGAGAGAGATAGAGAGAGAGTCATTAATTTTCTGACATTTTTTACTTAATAGATCATAACATTTTTCAAAAGATTTTCTCAGATTTTTTTAATTAGTGGCGAAGAAAGAAATGTTTTGATGAATGATTTAAAGTGAATGAGGACAGAGATGTTCTTGAATTATTGAGTATATCATTTTTCAGTGACATTAAACAGTGATTTTGACCCTCAGCATATTTTCTTCTTTCAAAATTAGATATGAGAGCAATCAGTTGATATAAGTGTTAAATAATTCATTTCAAAGAATTTCGATTAAAAGTTGTAAATAATTACAATAAAGGACTGAATTGAGTGGAAACCAAAAGAGAAATATTGAGAGAATGTATAAATTGTCGCTACTTTTAGTACTTTGAGTTCATGTCTCATATGATGTCCTAATGAAAGAGGAATTTGATCTTATTTTCACTTTTAGTCATAATCTGATGAAATACTGGGATCTTTGGAGTCCTTTTGGGGAAATACGTAAAAAGCTTTTAAATGAAAGGAATCTGGAATTTGAATATTAACTGAAAGTCATTGAAGCGCTTCTCGAAAGAGAAGTTAATAATATTAGTCAATAAAATATATTTTAATGATTTTGTAGAACATATAAAGTGACGGTTTGTTAAGACATATTCAGACCAACTCTGGCATCACTGCTTGAGTGGTGTTTCGGTTAGCTCTTGGGGTTTGCCTTTGATGTCGACCGACGCCTTTCAACGTCAACGTCATCCGCAACAGAAGAAGAGTCGTTCAGGTTATCTGTAGTTGACATGAGTTGAGAACTATTCAAATGCCATACAATTCAATACAATGTTAATGCATTGTAAAGGTCTGCAATGCCCCCAACACTGCCTTCAGCTCAGGCACAGACAGCTATGAGTGATGTGCCGACGCCAACATTTCTTTGCTCAAGATTTCCAGGTTATGCCTACCAGTTATCGGTTATCTTTTGGGATCAGTCGGTAATCACAATATCTTTACGTTTTTTGGAGTCCTATTTGACCGAAAAATGAAAAACAAAACAAAATAAATAATAATTTGATATAAAATATCGATTAGAAGTGAAAATGAGAGCCAATCGACAAATGATTGATTGATTGTATAATTGGATTAATTCATCAAAATTTGTTTTTCATTCGCTTTTCTTTCCCTATAATTAAAATCAAATCATACATTGAATGCGAAAGATATGCCAAATAGGGGTTAATTCAAATATGTCTGACACGCCATAGACGGCCATAGACTGAGTGCCGCTCTTTTGTTTGACTCCCTTTTCAACAACTTTTGGTCTTCTCTGTGACACTGAATACTCATTTGATTCTCAATTTTCAGGCCATCCATCGTTTGTCTCATGACATAAATCACAATTGATTGGCATTTCTGACACTTATGATTGAGTGGTACTCGACCCCCACTACTAGTGCTAATGAGAAAAGAGTCTGCTCTACACTGGCGTCAGTTTAACCCCGATTAACAAACTATAAGCTCAAACACATTTCAACTAAACCTTTACTAAAATTATAATTAAGGCTTAAAATAAATTTGAAATACATTGTATACCACTCATACTATTAGAAACTGATAAACTGACCATGCTAACACCAATAATATTACTTAGAAATGAATCTCTTGAGAGGGCATTTTTTTAAAATTTATCCCCGTTTTACTTCATCTTAACAGGAGTTTACCTGCTAATAGTTCATAGGATGTTTAATAAAGTTTTATAACCTGGTATAATTATTAATAAATAGTTTTTATAATATACTAATTATCATAAACCTAAATTAACTTTACCAAGTTATATTAAAATTAGCGATCGTATAACTATATCAAAGTTGGGAATCCTTTACCAATTTGTAAAAAAGTAGATATCAAATGTGTGTCCCCTCCTCTCCCCCACTCTGTTGCATATTGTAGTGCCAATCGTCGGTGAAATAGTGACTGAAAAATAGCTGTTCCTCTGATATGCAGCGGTTAGTGCGCAGAGTCTCTGTAAACATCTGAAAGTTGAGTTGCGTTGGCAGCACAGGCACCATAGCACAGGTTTGCATTTTGTGGTGCACTTTTGAAGAGGGAGCACTTCAGTCTTAGCGGAATATTCTGATGGTTGAGTTGTGCGCTTATGTCTGCATTCATCACAACTTATATATAGAGTGAAAAGTTTTTGGTTTCAATACACAAACTTTTGATTTAACTTATTTCAAGTGAATTCGCGATTCTTTGCGTTCAGTTTTATTTTTGTGGACATATTTGTGATGTTCTGTGAAAAATGTTGACATCGAGTGCTAACCAATATCTAAGGCCAGAATACTTGAGTCCTTTGCCAACAACAGTAAGTCAATGTTTTTTCAAATTGTCTTTAATTTGATATCACTCTAAGATATACTCATTTCATAATGAATTTAAGACTCGAATATATGTTAAAAATATAACTAATTTACACTAAATGTCGAGTAAATCAAACCTTATGACAGACTTAGTGTTTGTCAAACAAAGTCATACATATTTGGAGGTTCTTTCAAGAAGTTTGAGCAATTATGTTTAACTCTGTCTTAATCTATGCATCTTGGTTAACTCGATTACCTAATGCTTTCACTCGCATCTTGCAATAGATATTTTGAACAAGCTTCACTAAATAATCAAATGATTATAAAGTATTAAATCAATTTTGGAGTTAATTTAAAAAACATTGAAACTCTCAATTTGAGAGCTCATTAAAATCGATTCATTACCTAATTTCTTCTCAATTGCAACAAGGCAATTGCAAATGCAATGGTAAAGGCAATTGCAATGGCAAAGGCAAAGAGTCTGTTGATTTGATATAAATTACTCAAATCAAAGCTAAATGAGTTATAAAAGCGATTGAAGGAAAAGCGAGTATTAATTGCATAGTAATTATAACGAATGTAATTCATATGAAAAGATTTAATAAATGCATTACAAACTAATTCTCTATTTTTCAATCGTTTTTGGCAATTGATAGCAAACCATCTGTAAAGCAATGGTGTGTTTGACATGAAGTTAACATATATTTTCGAAACGGCTTTTCAATACCTATCATAAAATATTTTCCTATTTATACCTCTTATAAGTTATAACACATTTATTTACAATTATGTTCTGTGACTCAAACTATATATTATAAGCTATTTATATCTCTAATTCAGTATTGAATGCAAAATGAAATATAATTTATTTCTCACTGAGAATATCATTTTGACATTAGCTTAACACCAAATGATATCTCTTTTTCTCACCTCTTATTCGTTTCATTCAATTATCATTAATTTATTGCACATTTATTTTGCATAAATGCTTTATATAACTAACAAATAAAACTCAAATCAAGAAACGTTTGATAATAACTAAACCATAATTCGGCGCAAATTTTTCACAAATAAAAAACAATAAATTTGTAATAAAAGTTGTTGTCTTATATATTATTCGCTCTAAGCTTAATAAGCCTAATAAGTCATCATTTTTTATTCTTGTTCCTTCTATTGCCAGCAATAGCGAGGGAGAGAGAGAGAGAGGGACAGAGAGAAACAGGGGGCAGAGAGAAATAGAGAGAGAGGCAGAGAGAAACAGAAAGAGAGAGAGAGAGGGGCAGAGA
>JAQIWF010000639.1:0-16775 GCA_034694965.1 Ceratozetes gracilis
TTTACTTTCACTTATAAAATATATGATTATTTATTTATTTAAAAATATTTATTAGATTTTAAAGAATAATAACATGAATTCCACTTTCATAACGAAAGGAGAAGTCTATTGAATGCATATTACGGAAGTCTAATGAGATTTTGATGACTTTGAATGAGTGGGACCACCAGTGCCTAAATGTGTGGACTCAGTGCTGAATGGCATTAATATACAATTGTATTCATTCCGTGCAATTCCTAAGTCAGTAACCGATATTCTGTGTAATGAACTTTAAATTAAGTTAAAGTTAAAGGAAAACAGTGTTTATGTTTGTTATGTTGGGCTTCACTTAGGATTCTCTGACCCCTGCTTTCATGTGTTTGACATTTCACTAATAAATGTTAGTTTATTAGCCCTTAAATACATGCTTTTTCTACCTGTGCTACTGTCAGTGAGAAATTGTAGTCAAACGAACCCAATAGTGTACCCAATCTTTACACCCAATTCATTGATGCATTGCTCAGTCATTCCTGTCCCCTACGCTAATATGGGTTTTGTAAAGCACTCTCCAAAAGAATATTTTTTCGCCAATTTCTCACGAATTCCTATACTTTAATATCAGAGTTAAGTGGAAAACACTTTCTCTTTTGAATCAAAAACTAATGTCAGAATTGAAGACTTGGAAAGAAATGAGAAAATGATAGCAAATGAATGCCAAAAATCAAATGAAGGGTTGCCTCCAAAAGGCGTGTGATTTCAGTTTTGAAAGTTTGAGAGAAATTTTTGTTCGGCTTTTTTCTATAACTTGTTTGAATACAGTTTAGCACTACTGCCAAAGGACCTGAAGATTACAGCACGTGGTCATCAATCTGTGACCTCCTTCAGAAACACACTTTCTCTCGTCAAACTCTCACTGTTGACGAGCACAGCCTAAGCAGAGGGAACAGTACACAAGAAGTTCGACAAGAATTGCTTACTCCACGCTTCAACACATTTAATACGGCAATACTACCTGTGCTCTGTGGCAAACGGGCGAACACTGCCTCATCACTAACTTTCCAACCAATCTCTTAAAGGCATTGTTATTCACATCAGTTCTCTTGCTTTAGCTTTTGATCACATCTCTGTTCGGCGCAAACACCGCACAAAACAACTTTCCTCAACAGTGAAGAAGTTTTGTCATTTGGACTTCAAGTCACTTACAGAAGAGAACATCACCGGTGAAGAAGAACTCAACTGTTTTTAAAGTTTTGCAAAAGTTTTTTACTTATCAAACATTGTTTTAAAGCCAATAGTATTGTCTATATTTCATGTTTTGATCAAAAGTTTTCGCTTAAAGTTTATAATGTTTTCCGAAGCGATCAATCATTTCTAGTATTCACCAAAAGTTATCCCAAAAGAGAATTCTGTGAATTATTTTTAATATCGAATATATTTTAATCATTTATCATAAATGTTATTCATCTGATAAATCAAAGTTTACTTTCATATGTCTATTAATATTCAGTTACAAACTTAACATTCAATAAGTTTTTCGAACCAAACATTTCTGACTAAACATTTGATTTTGTTTTTGTGTACAAAACGCAAAGAAATCTGTGATTTATTCCTCAATTTCGGTAAGTGTTGAGCACTCTTTGATTTTGCGAGTAAATCATTTTCCTTTACAAACATCCACTTATGGGTCAATGCTTTTTGAACCGAAAGTAACCGAACGGTAACTGTCCTCTCATTATATTCCATATTAAGTCATAGAAAGTGAAAGAATCTTAAATTTCATTTCTAAAAGGAGTAACAAAAAAAGTTTTGTAAAATAATCATTAGATTTGTAATTATCATTAGGGAAATGCACGCGCGTACAATCCATTTCACACCTATGCCGGTGCCACTAAAGCTGTGCGCAGACAATCGCACCAAATGATTATGACTTCAATACAAAAGCATCACAAATGCTTTCATACAAAAAGTATATTCAAAACATCTTTTATATAAACAGAATGACTGTTTGGACAAAATTATTATCATTTCAGTCAAAAATATTGTCAGAATTTTCAACTAATGTTCTCTTCAGAGAAAAAAAAGTTTGGAAAAAACACATTATTTTTGATTTCCTATTGAATAGAAAAAAGAAGTTCACATTTCTTTTGTTTTCTGACGGCTATATTACATTAGACCGGATTAAAAATGAGTCTCAGATAAGAGTCCTATTGTGGAAGTGGTTTCACTTCATATACTTCGCGGCTAACAATAGTTCAGAGAATTCGCTATATTTTTATAGTCAATCAAATATTTTATATTCAATTTTCTCAACGATTTGTTCGAATAGTTTTGATTAATAGGAATTCACAGACGATTCTCAACGGAAGATATATTCCGTTCAGAATATACGGTAAAACTCCAATTATAGTACTGTTGCAAAGAATCGTTAGATGATTACCCTGCACGAATCTCAAATCAATGGCAGATGGGAATTTCAAGTGCACAACTATTATCCTTGCTCTATATTCCGTTAGAATAATTTGATAAGTAATGCAATTTCTCTGAACTTTCATGAATTTCAATATAAAAACATTTGAATGAAAAGTGAAAACTCTATTCACTATTGAAATCACTGGGAAAATGAGAGTCAAGGATGAGAACCACAATTATATTGAGTTTAATACCAATTTGCAGATCTCTTGAATACAAAAAACTACTAATTTGAGAGAATTTCTTCAAAAGAAATGAATTACAGCTCAGAATCAAATTAAGTTCAATGGCTAATAGATTTAGCAAATCAATGACTAAAAAACGCACAGCCTATGAGTTTGGGGCACAAAAAATACTTAATTTACAAAAGTGTTTAGGAATACAGTTTTAATTTCGCATTCGAGTAGTTCGAGCGGTTGTGTCATTGAAAGTGACTTCTTTTTCATTGTATCAAACTCTCAGATGAGTTCTTCAGTTGTTCTTCTGTCGCATGCATTCAATTACAATAACGACTCCCATAGCTATTCATAATTTACTATATTATGGCCTGTTATTCATGAATACAATTCGGTGGTATTCATGCACTTCAGCTTCACTTTTCAATTCAAATGACAAGTATTTGAAATTCATATATCATTCAAATTCAATGTTTTTTTATTGAAAGTGAATTCATAATAGAAATAATGAGTGGAAATCCAAATGAATGGCTGTTAACCTCACGCCATATTCACAAAAATAAGGCACGACTAATGAAAAAAAGGACAAAAAGAGCGGAATAAGAGATACTTCTAAATGTATTTTCTTTCCGAAATCACAATTTCGTTATATATATCGAGAAAAGATTTTTCTTTTTTTAGCGGGAATTGGAAAACAAGTTTGTCTTTTTGTCTTCTTCTTCACTGTCGTCAAAGTCTTTTCCTTGAGTATAATTAACACCTCTTTGTTGTGAACTTTACGCAGCTTTGAGCACACCTTTAATTAAATGTTAGGCAAAAATATTGTCCACTTTTTTTGGTTGGATTTACTCGTTTTCATGCAATAAATTTTACCGAAAACTTGGATATGAATACTATAAATAAAGATCTCATTTATTTTACAGTTATTTTCGGGTAATTTTCACTTTTTTCTTAAAAATCTATTTGCAGTTTTGCTAAACTTAACATTCAATCGGAACGTCACTTAGATTTGAGGAAAGCCTCATATTTGTTGCAAATATTCGGAAGTAAATCAACGAATCGATAAAAAAAATAAATTATTATTTTGTAATTATATTTTCAAAATTTTATTTATGTGTATCTTATGAATGAATCTTTGAAGAAAAAAATCGTTTATAGTTTACTTGTGCTGACCGTTAAGACCTGGAATTCCTTTCCTTTTGTTGATTGTCTTACAATTTGAGTCGAGAAACAAATCAAAGGCCAAAACCAGAAGAGTTTAGTTAGTTTTGGATGTTTTGTCGAATATCTGGCATTCATTCAAAGCTAATCCATCTTTGATTAGTCGAGTATTTGGTTTTGTTTTGTTATTTCTTTTGTAAACTCATCACAACTTTAATAGATTTTATCTCAAAAATGATTTGGAATAGAGTTTTACAAATATTTCTTCGAAACTGTATTTTGAAAATTAAATTTTCTTTTGAAGACTTCATTGAATGAGTTCCCCAAACAACTTATGTCGGCTCAGGTATACAAACAATCGCTATACCAGACTATATGACCAGACTATAAATCTGCTCTTTTCCTGCAAATCAATGATAAAATAGTGAATTATTACTACATTTATGTCAGGTTTAGGCGAATGTTTGATTGATAGCAGAATATTTCAATTTCGTGATCAAAAATAAGAAAGTTTAAGGAAATTATTTTAAAACTCGAGACCTTTTTTAAGATATTAAATAAAGAATTAACAGCAATAAACTTTGCTAGTTTAAATAGTTTAAATTGAAATCTCAGTTTGTCTCAATCTGTTCTCAAATTGTTTGCATTTTCTTCTCATTTAATAATTTCAGTCACAGTTTCGGTATTAGTATTAAAATATTCGACAAAAGAATAAAACAAATATTAAATTCAAAATTTTTCATATTATTAGAAGGAATAGTTGTTAAACGAAAAAATTCAATGAAATTATAATTTTTGAACTTTCGTTGCGATCATTTGAAGGATGCCTTTGAAGATCAATAGCTTACAATACCTTCACTTCTAATGTGAATTAATTATTGAACGAATTTTACATCACTTTAATTAATATTTCATGAAATCTATTCATTAGAAGTATTTCATCAGAGTTTTCAACATTTATTATCCATATTTAGGAAATGATTAAAGACTTAATCGAAGAATAAATTTCATACAAAATCTAATTTGAAATTTCAAAAAAATCTCATCAAACAAATCCTGATATGAGAATAATAATCATTCTTTCAAAGAGTTTATGTCAGAACCCAATCGCTTGTAATTCATATAACTATTGTCTGAATAATTCAATTTGGATTAATTCAGTGAAATGCATGGAAGATGTAATTTTCTTACAAATTGATCCTTGCTTAAGATGTTCTCTTGTTTTCAATGAAATCATTATTCAGTCCTATTATTAAACAATAATCTGCGCCAACAAAAGATGTATTTTTTTGGTCAAAGGCATTGAAAGGCAGTTAATTATAAACATTAGGTATGTATTGGTTGTAGCGGTGGGCGAATCCGTCAAATATTCATTTGGCAGTCCTTTTGTTTAGAGCCCAGACTTTCTCTATTAAAACCTTTCTCTTTACGAATAAATGCTTTTGTCTTCCATTGAAAGCAAAGGTAATAAAAGTTTAATATTTTTAGTCTTCAGATTCAAATACTTTCCCTTCTATTATATAAATTATGAAATTGTGGGCAAAACTATTGATTTAAGTGTAAGTCTGACTGAAGAGACAAAAAAAGAAAAGTATTCGGAGAAAGTCAAGAGTTTATATTCATAATCGGTGTGACGATCAAAATGCAAGTATGTGGTGATAGGCTAACCTCGAATCAAGCTTTTTCAGGTCGAACTGGCAAATAAAGTCACTCCAAAGACACAGACTTAAAGAGTATATCTTTTTTTTGGTCAAAAATTTTTATGTGAACAATGCACTCGTGATTCATAGGATTGAAGTGTTAGAGTCTTAGCCCCACATAATAATTATATGCCTTATCTGCCAAAATGCCTTTTCAGATGCATTCTGGCTCTAAAACTATATGGGATTAAAAAGTCAATATATCAGTAATGGATGCATAACTGAGAGCATCAAACAGATGGCCATTGAGTGCAACCTTTGCCTATCATTGACTCGTCAGCAGAGCATTTAGAGAGCATTTAGACTGCATTTATTCAACTCAATCAATAACTTGAAAGCATATTCTTTGTCATTCTTGCTCTGAACGCCTCCTTCAAAAACTTTCTCATTCAATATTTTAATGCATTATTTGATCTCTTTTTTCTCAAATCATAGGCAGCTTTTGATGCTATTCATCATCAAAATGATATATCAAACTCATGACAACCGGTGGCTCTTTTTTGCAACTCTTGCCCTAATATTTTCAGTGAGATTTTTATAAAATATATTCCAATAACCCCTAAAACAACCCCTTAAATGGTTTCGATATTTTTTTGTAACCAAATTTCTTCTTCTGCTGTCATTAGACCTCTAGTTTAGTGTACTCTTTGGAACCAATCACTAGTTTATTGACATTAAATGGCAATCAAAGCAATGATAGCAATGAAAAACTTTTACCGATGAGTACACAATCAGATACACTCATAGAGACAACAGTTGTCTACAATTCAGTGGACGAAACAACAGCCAACTCCTCAACCATTGGTCTGTTTCTGACCACTGAATCAGCCATAAACTCGACCACAACTATATCGCCATTAGTGGACAATATGATGGCATCGGGCAGTGAAACCCGCTTTCGTTGGATGGATTTCCGACGCCCACAGTCTTTTTCTCCACCACGAATGCCAGCCCTACCGGGCATTCCCAGTGGCTTCAGAAACCCTGCAGCTAATAATCAGGTGTTTAATCCGGGAATGCCTTTCACGGGCTTCGGTGGCAGCTCTACACAACCGGTTGGCTTCGGTGGCAGTGTTGTGATGAGCAACCATTTCGGACCCCAAGCAGGTTCTGTCAGAAGACCGGCCCTAAACATCACTCGAGTCGAGCGTAAGGAATGCCTAACAATTGTTTGGCTCTTGTTTTACAAACAATGCATTTAAAGCTATTTCTATACAAAACTCATGATTTGCTATTAATTACATAAATATTCATTTGAATCGTCGGACGAATGAATTAATGTCTATATTTCATGACATAAACGATACGAATGAATGACACCAAACATGAAATTATTTTTTATCCAAACTTTTAATAAGAGAATAACAGAAACCAAAAAAGTCTTTCCTATTATAAGTCGATTCAAAGTCTTTCGAGTATTAATGAATTTAAGAAAAAACTCACGAAATTCTTCTTATAATTATATCAAAACTCAAATTCAATAACAATTTGAAAACCTCTTCCGTAAACAGAGTTTCTTTTCATTATCTAAATTAACAATAAATTCATTGAAATGTTTTGACAATACCTAACATTTTGGTGACCACAACATCCAAACAGACATAACCGCTGAATGCTCTGATGAATACATGAAAGTTAGCATTCATTTCAACGGAACGTTTACCGGATTGGTCTACAGCTCCGGCTATGTTCACGATCTTAACTGCATTTACGTTAACGGCTCCGGAAGAAATCACTACGAGTTCTTCATTCGGCTTAACCAATGCGGTACTCTTGGCAGACAAGAAATGTACCATCCAACACTTCCAGGCGAGGCCAGGGTTAGTAACATTCTTACACAAAGATCCAGGGCTAAAATTCATAAATCTTCTTATTTTACTCTTTGAAAGTTCGGTGAATATTTTAGTAATCAATGAATTAAATAATCAGTTATTTCGGATAAAAATTCTTTGAATTCTAACTAATTTTGTTGAAATTTTTTTCAACCATTTAATGAAAAAAAAATGTAAAAAACTCTAAAAGGAGGAAATCAGTCGAGTTTTGAATTATCTTAGAAAATGAGATTAAAATTTTTCATAAAATGCGTATCAAGGTCTATAATTGAAATATTCAATCAATATTCAGAGACGGGATCAACTGATGTGGAATACCCTTTCGATTCAATACAATTCGCTGATTGAAGAAGAATTTGATGAACACTATCGGGTGACCTGTGAATATGGAAGTGACTTCTGGAAAACAGTTACCTTTCCTGCCGTTAACGTTGAGTAAGTTTATTAAATTTAATTTTCAATTTTAACAGAACTTTCATCGGAACAAAATTGAGCGAAAAAAGCAAATCTCATAAAAACAGTTTCAATTGTGAGGTCCGTTTCAGTTATGACCGCTTCAAGAGGTCATTGACTCAGACTTTCTCCGATTCAGTCTATGATCAGCACATGTTTCAGTCAATTGTGACGATTAGAGGCAACCAAATGAACTTAACTCTAACCACAGATAACACCTTCAATACGAATCTTATTTAAGTCTCTAAAAAAATCTCATTTAACTCTCTTGTGATGAATATTACGGTTCGGAAGTAGTGGTGGAATGCCTTATAGCTAACCATCCAGTGATGAATTGAGTGAAACTCGATTACAAACCAATCGAAGCAAATATTTTCAAATTAGATGATAATAACAGCGAAGATAATAGAAAATGACTTTAAAAACATTGATTTAAGGGAAACGAAAGGAAATGAGGAAACACTTCGAACCAGACTTTCCTCAATAGCTTTCCATTCTATTTGTCAACTAATCTATAAATTTATTAAATCTCAATCATTATTATCCAAATCTAATTTTCTGTTCACTCTTTCAAGACTTTAAAAAAATTATTTGCAGTTCGGGTCAAACGAATAATTATGAAAATTTTTATTTGTATGAGAAATGACTTCATTCCTAAATTTTTATGATCTTTTCATTGCTTAGACTCTAATTTAGAGATCATTTTAGGCATAAAATTCTCTTCGAGTTTACTGATGAATATATGAATACAATTTGCTTTTGACAGTTATTTACCAAATAATCATAAAATAATTTTATTCTGTAAACTAATTGCAATCATAAATATGAGCCCAATTTGAATCACTCTCTAAATAGACAATAATTATGAATTGCAGAGTAAATACTGGGAGTCCTGTGGTATTCACAATAAACCCTCCCCAGTGCCAAATGGAAATTAGAAGAGGATTCGGAATTGCAGGCACTCGAACTTCGGGACCGGTGACTGTCGGCGATCCCTTAACTCTACTCATCCATATGAAGAGTGAAAAGAGTAAGTAATTAAAGGGAAAATTATATGAGAGGATAAGCTTAATGCACAAAGTATTCCAATTTTGCCAAAATAAAATTTCCCTATTATTTGAAAACCTTAACTGACTTATCCATACCTTCCCTTGCTCATCCCTAGAGTATGTCTAGGTCATATCTGAACATTAAATATGTTGAGATATGATTGTAAATTGAATATCTAATTGAAAAAGTGATAACTTAACTCATTTTGATTATGATTTTTAGCGGGTTTTGATATATTGGTCAAGAATTGTGTGGCACATAATGGCGCCCAACAAAGACTACAACTGATAGACTCGAGCGGGTGAGCACTCGACCAACATTTCCACAATTCATTGTTCAGATCTAGTTTTGAAATACAGAAATTGATATAAAATTCTTTAGAAATAGTTGTTTAAGAAATGGTTTTCCAACAAAATTACAATGACTTTCATTTTCATCGGCGCTTAAAAACTTTAAATGCATTCAATGAAAGCATGAAAATTGAATTTCAGATATTTTTGAGACCTGTTTAGCGCCTAATTGTTAACAATTCTTCAACAAAAGACTTACATATTATGAGAAATGGTTTGTACCGTACTTTTCAAAGGAATTTTCCCAGAATTAAGGCTAAGTAGAGAATGAAAATGACCTTTTTAGGTCATAATTGTAAACCAATAGCACAGACCATTATAGCACAACCTCACCAATCAATAGTCTGATGCCATTGATATGAAATTGGAATTCAAAGAAAGGATATAATACTTGTGAACAAAAGTCTAAGACATTAGACTAAGAAAGTGAAGGACTTCTTTGGATTTGTCCGATGAATGGAGTCTACGAAACGATGACTCAATAGTTGAATAGCATTTGAGATATAATTTGATATGAAGTCAATAAATAGTAAACTCTCCAAAACTTTAAAACATTTTCAGCAATAAATTGGCAGAAAATCTGTTAAAAGTGTCTGACATGAAGTCACGCACTGTTAGCCCCAAATGGCAATAATTTTCTAATTCAGCACTTCTTCATAAAAATTTCTGTATCTCAAGAACTTAAGTGTAGTTTTGGGTTATCGGGTGTTGGTTTAGAGGTGCCGACCCTCTCCCGTGTGTTCCAAATGTCAAAATTATTCCATTTATGTTATAATAAGTTTTTGAGAGACGCCATCGAAATTACATCAAAAGACAAAACCTATGAAATATAGCCCAGGGATAAGACTCAGGTCTGAGCCAAACAACAAAAGACTATTGCTCTCAAAATCAATGCATTTGAATATCTGTGAAATGCATTCCCGAGTGTTTCGCACGCAATACTCATTTGTTGTTACATAACTCAGGCTTACGACAAATGCTGACCACAAGAGCAGTACAATAAACTCACCCAAAGTTAAGACACTGATTACCAGAGTCTGGGATCAAAAATTCAAATAATTCGTTGATTGCTTTCAATTCAATAATTAACATATTCTTATAAAATCATATTTGAATTGAGTCAGAATTGTCCAGGAATATTCACTTAAAGTTTGCACAACTATCTTCCATCTTCCATGTTTTTATAAACTAGATCGCGAACAGTGATACCAATGATTATCACATCTGAATTTGATTAAATTAATATTTTTGTGATATGACAGATGTGTGACTAACGAGAAGCTGATCAGTCCCTTCAGAGGTACTTATAACTCAGAGAACGGCCATCAGGTCAGCCTCTACTCATATTTGAAAGCATTCAGGTCTGTATATCCCGATAAATGTCAAAATCAAATCAATAATCATTAATTGAATAATAGATTTACTGGTAGTCCAGCGCTATATCTTGAGTGTGATATCCATATGTGTCACAACAAATGTCCGGTAAGCCCTCAAAAGTGATTTTGTTGAACCCATATTCAAATTATGTGCATTTGATGAAAAGCCTCAGCGATGTTATTGGCGTAATCTCTCCAAACGTTCAGTCGATTCTCAGATCAATTCAACCACAGATAAGCCCATTGTTTCAGAGAGTATTAGTTTATTCCAATCACTCGAAGTGAGACAGGAATCTGACCAAAAGGACGTCACAAACAACTCGACCTCTGACTTCAGTAATTAATTAAATCCTTTAAATCTTCAATTAATTGCTTATATATTGCATTTAGACACTGATGTGGAGAGAAGTAACCTATGCTTCCGATCGGATGGTGTGGCGGCAATCGTAATCTCGACATTTGTTTTACTTGTGCTGTCATTTGCGATGTCTATCGGGTGTTGTATGAAAATGCGTCGAATGAAGTACTGTCAGAGGCATATGATTGACGCCTCGTCCCTCTATAAGAACAGTTATGACACCATTTACTCCTATCCCCACAACGAAACACTTCATTCCCGACGATTCTAATACTGAGTGGAAAATCAGTTCATAAAAGCGACACGACTTGTATTAAATTACATTTTCATTATTATCTCATTGAGAGGTGAAGGGATGGATGGGTCGGATCTAAAATCATCAAACTATTGGAGAAACCCTTAAATATTGAACACATTTAGCGAATCCATTAAAAAATTGTTTTCCTCTGATTCGCAAATCAAGTCATTAACCGATAAACAAATGATTAGTTTGAAGACAATTAAATGAATAAGTTTTGCATTTATTTATTAATTCATTAGTTATTATCAAACATATGCTTAACTTATGGCTCAAAAACAAAATAGAATTTTTCAATCCATCCATTGTTTAGTTCAATATTTTAATATCGATTAATATTTCCAATAAAACTATAATTTATTTGCATTTTTCTCAAAATTTATTCGTTTATTATATTTATTTTGTATTTCAGTTTTGCAGAGATATAGTCCGATCGTTGTGCGTATATAACCCCCACTATTGCTGAGACACTTTGAAAGCAATTTCGAGAATAGGAAAAGTAGTGACAATTTGTGGGGAAATCAGATTTGTTCTCCTCATGAGATTTCCAATAATTTATCAGAAAAGGAACAGGAAAGTAAGGTCACCCCTCCCTTATAGTTTCAACGGCATTATATCTTAAGCCAAATCATTGCCTGATTTAGTGATTTAAATGGAAGAGTTTTGCAAAGTAATAGTCGAATTCATTTCAAACTTCTGATCCATTGACCAAATAGGAGACCCATTTTTGAAAGACTCAGTCATCAGACCATAAGATTTAAATTCATGAGAATTTGGAATATATGGTCCGATCACTCGTAGAGACCCCCGAAAAAGTTCATTAATAAAAATGAGAGGAAAGTGGAGAGAATTGCAATGAGAGATAATTTGGGCAAAATCTCGATTATGAGCTCAAGGATCGACTATTAGTTTGGCCTTAGATTTGATTAATTTCTGCAAAACTGAAATCTATTGCTTATAATTTAAATACATTTCTATTTATATATATATTTGAATATCAATTGCATTTCTAACTACTTATTAAAGACGCCGTAAAAGACATTAAAATATTTCTAACTCTTAAATAGATATTTGTTTTTTGCTTCAAATAAAATAATGTTTTGTAATATTCAATGCATTTTCGCTAAAATTATTTTCAGAATATATTTCTTTTACAATATTTTCGATTCGATTCACAATTAAAACAAATAATAAAAAAGAAAATTAAAATTAAAACAATAACTTCTAAACACTGAGACTGTTATGAATATTTGGGATTCACCGGACACTGAGTGAACGACCGGAGCTCATATGGTCGGGTGCCGTTGATGGTGGCCACGTCGAGGTCGTCCTTACGGAACACTATTATCCTGACGTCTGTGTGTAGATAAATACGACCAGATTTGGAGCTCTCGATTCTATACACAAAAATTTAATGTAAACCAGATTTTAGGCGAAGATATGGTAAAGACTTTTCTCCAGTAATTTATGACTCATTTCATAATCAAATCAAAACTTGATTTAAGGTTCAAACAAATCCTAAACCCATTATAAAGTATAGTAATTATTCATTAATTATATGGAAAATGAGTGGATTCTCTTCAAAGCGATTATCAAATTATATTTTATCGTTAAATCAATTTTGTAATTCATTTAATTGTTTTAATTACACATTATTTGAATTATTCATGAGTTGAGTCTAAAAGTTTTCGCAATTTAATGATATGATTAAAAAATGAGGTGTGCAAGGACATTCATTCTAAGGATTCTAGCTAGGACAACCCTTGAGGGAATTGTTAAAAAGAGCCGAATTGCCAATTAAAAGACTAATCGAGCAAAAAAGATCTATTAAGTGCTTATTATGTATTAAAGAGTAATAAGTGAGGCATTGGGTGTAATAATGGTGTCGACCCCTTGCATATCCTTGGATTCCAAGTGTTCCAAATTTGAGAGGAATTTCGCACACTTTCTAAAACCTGAATCGATAGAAAACTCAGTACTAAATAAGTGTGTCTTCAAGAAGACCATCGATTATGAAATGGAGATACAGTCAGCGCTCTCTATAATACTAATAATAATAATAAATGGCTATAAAAAGAACCGAAAGAACTCTTCTTCATAACTGACATTCCATTTGTTGCTAAATTGAAAAATCCTTGAAAACTCATTGCCTCTCAATTGGTAACAGTTATGCTATCGATTAAACAGTTCTCTAAATAGGACTCAGACTGTACTCAAATATAGGTCACTGGAAATAAGACAAAATCAAAAATAACTTTTTAACTCAATTGAACCGAAAATTTATTTCCTGACCATTGAATCAATTAATGCTTAGAGAGTTGAGATCAAAATTAAGTAAATTAACTGAAAGCAATAAAAGCGAAACTTTTCACATGTTTTCCACAACTTTTCCTCACAGAATGACCGCAAAAACCATTAATTAATAATTATATCAAAACTTAAATATCGATCGATTGGGACCCCATTAGAAAGTGGACAGAATGTGCCCAAAAGTGTGTCTTTATTTTTAATTATAACATTGAAACCCCTTTAGTTATAAAATAATGCTTGACATTAGGTCTGTCCCTCACCTGACCCTATAAATCAGGAGAGAGTGACCTGATTTAGACAATCGTTCGCATATATTGATAGATCATTTACGCAATGCTCACATAAAATAGAAAATTGATAAAATTGGTTAAACATAGCACAGAATCACTTATCAAACAACTAAACAAATAAGATAAGTGGGGCAATAATGGAATGAGCATGGTGATGGTGGTAGTCGTGATTAGCCACTAGTGATAAAACATGTGACACTCAGATAACTAAATTGAAGATAAACTCCAAAATAGTTTTCAATCAAAATATAACTGGAATTCAAATATTTATAAACATTTCTTCGAATTTAGTATTGAATAATACATTCAATAGATTTGCAAATATTTATAAATCAGCGAACGTTTTATAAATAATTAATTGGTTGAAATGGGAACAGACAGGGCTTACCTCAAGTGAATCAGATATCTGAGCCATTTTCGATTGTCGGCGTCATTTTCATTGGCATCGCTCGGCATAAATAGAGTTCTTTGACGTAAAAAGGTTTTACTATTTGGCGGCATATCTGACAAATCGTATCGAATGACAAACATTTTGACGACTGTCCCGTGAGGGTTGAACAGTGTCTGCATTAATCAACAATGAGTTCACACATTTCACTCACAAAGCACTTACAATCTGAACGGTGCCCTTTCGAGGGATGTGATAACCTTTCTTCCCAAGACTTATATGACCCTAAATTATGACCAAATTTAGTTCACTTCAATTCAATTAGAGGTCATACCAGATAAGGAGAGGACACTTTGTCCACTTTATCCGTGTCCTGAAGTGTGTAGAAGAAGACAGTCACAGGATATGTCTTATGTCGGGGACAGAAGTCACCGCTGGCACCCATCTCTGCAGTGAATCCCTGAACAGTACTGACCGGTTCTATCCGACCATTTAATACCGATTCCTATCAAATGGTCAATAAAAAAGTTATTCAAATTTGATAATAAAATTCAAGTGAGAAATACTTCAAAATTTCCTAATAAACTGCTAGTAGTGGTCGACGGCGGAGCGCTGGTACTCAAAGTGGTAGGTCGAGGGCTGAGCTGATTATCAGCATCCGGATCCTTTTCAAACAGTGCCCTAATAGGAAGGCAACAAAATAAGTGTTTTGTAAAGATTAGTAAATGTTTGAAAATATGAGAAAATAAATAAATGATTAAAAGATATTCACTTTTTTATTGCGTTAACTGAAGTCAAAGAACTGTCGAAATCAAAACAAGTGCCCGATTTCCTTATCGGAGCCTAAAATTGGAACCAAATATAGATATTGCCATACATTCAGTCCATAATAACTGACCTGAGAATCGAAACGACTCTTAACTGTCATCTTCTCAGATCTCTTTTGATGCTGAGTCCTCTTCAATGTAGGGGTTTGTTCCGGCCTTCTCTGGACAGTCGCATGTGATTCAAGAGTGTTGTGATAATTGCGAACCCTTTCCCCACTTAACTCAGTGTCGGGATGTGTCGCTTCGATCCTCATTTGCAGACGATTTCGGTTTCGATCAAACTTTTTCAATGCTTTAATCCGCTCCGAGTCGGGGATCACTTCGATTCCCATCCGGTCCGACCCGACCCTCATTAGTCTTATCTGACAAAAACCACCAAAAGTTAAGAAGTGATCCAATAATGAGACACAAATAGATAAATGAGACGACAGTCCGACCAAACAATGAGTAACAGGTTTACAGATAACTCACAAATCAATTTTATGCCCAACTCTTTGTCCTTTACTATGGAAAGGCTGCTATTTTACCAAAACCTTGACTTAGATGACAGGACTCTTAAACCCTGACCAGTATTGAGTAAAAAGTGATGAAATTTATTCCCTTATTTGAGAACCACTTTAATGGAAACAATGAGGAAAGGGTTAACTACAGCACAGCCTTCAACTGTTTGGTCAGACCCTAACTCATGAGTGAGAGCTCAGGTACTCAACTCAGACATATCTGAGTTAACAAATGAGAGGTTAATAATAAAATTGTTTTACATTTTGAGTGATTGTCTATGTCTTCAATTATGAACAGATTTATTGGCTTTTTGTGATGACAGCCATATTGTAATCACATTAAACACATTTGATTTATGGCTCACTTTCACACGATTTTCATTAAATTCAACTAAACTATAGTAAAGAAGTTGAGATCAATTGAATATCTATTAAAACCTCTTATGACTGAAGACAAATAACATTCATTCGGAGGAATAAATTGCGACAAAATCTTATTGAATGGCATTTAAAGATAGTGTGAAAGGAAAGCATCACTGAATGTATTGCAACACAAGAGACAGATCTACAGCTGTATAGCAGACAACTGCAGACAACTGGCGATAAATACAAACAACGCAATACACGTCACACTCAGCTTAGACTTGTGTGACACACAAATAGCACCGTCTCCATAGTGATAGGCCTTCCCTTTCCCATACCCTACTCATATGCTGCAAAGAGTGTGTGTGTCTAACAAAAGCATGTGAGCCCTGGCCATAAGTCCCTCCTCTGTGCTCAAGAAACGCAATCTTTCAATATCACAGACGTCTACCCAACATATTATTGGGCAATAATCCTGTGCTATGTAAAGGTCTTAAGAGAATATCCCCGAACACATTATTTGTCAACTTTGCTCAATATCTGTCACTGACCTGTCTATAGACTCTATGCACACAAACTAAACACATGATGTCATCAAATGTTCAAAAATTAGTCGCTTTTACTTGAGTTTTAATTTTGAAGATATAACACAAAAGACTAATGAATAGAGTTTTCAATTTGAATATTCGTGAGGGCCTTGAGTTTCATATTATATTGTTCGGAGTCTTTCATCGATGCCTGTGAAAAATAGTTTTATGCAAACTTGAAACCAGTAAATTATTCCCCTTTTACTATACATCACATTAAACTGCATGCATGTTCAATTTTCAACCTTACTTCAAAGTAACATTTCATCTGAATAAGCCTTTTTTTATTTACATGTCTAAAATGACGT
>JAQIWF010000640.1:0-16771 GCA_034694965.1 Ceratozetes gracilis
CTCTCTCTCTCTCTCTCTGCCCCCTCTCTCTCACTCTCCCTCTCTCTCTCTATCTCTCTCTCTGCCCCCCTCTCTCTCTCTCTCTCTTTGCCTCTCTTTCTCGGCCTCTCTCTCTCTCGCTTTGCCTCTCTCTCTCTCTTTGCCTCTCTCTCTCGGCCTCTCTCTCTCTCTCTGCCTCTCTCTCTCTCTCTCTCTCTCTCTCTCTCTCTTTCTCGCATCAGTTTGAAAGGAATAATTTAAAATTAGTTGTAGTTTGAGCCCTGCAAAACATTGAGGTTTTTAATCCGAAAGTCGACATCCAGTAAATAAAGTCTATGTTTGCTTATGTATTCTGCCTGGGCCTGTCCACTGGTCAATGACTCTGTGCTTTAGGCTATTTGTTTATTTGTAGTGGCGCTAATTGTTTGAAGCAAATGTTGATACAAATTAATTGGTTTAATGTGTGAGCAATTAAATAGGCTTTTGTTTGTTTTGTGACAGAAAACAGACAGAAAATGTATCCTAAATTAAGTATTAGAATAGTTATAACTCTATAATAGCAGTGATACCAGTGATGCCGGTTTTCAAATTTTGCCAGCACTACATTTGCCGACCAGTCATAGACCAGTTCTACAGACAGTCAGTCCACTTCACTTATCATATGCTCTGAGAATCATCTTATCTGAATGAGAGCCCAAATTTTCTCCGACTCTATTATCATCTCTGAACCGCCTGAGAGAAGTCAGTCCTAACCTATGATTGTGAGTCGAAAATAATCGTTTGGCCAAAAAATTGATGTAATGATATGCACTCAAAGAAATTATTGCATTCAATGACTCCAAACCAAAACCAAAAGAACATCACGAAAAGCAAAAACGCAAAACTCAGCTCACATTTGCTTCTATTCTGTGCCGCAAATGCATACAAAAACATGAGATAATATTTGAATAAATTTTAACTTATAATAAGCAATAGTTTTGCAATTTTTCATTCACTTAAATACATATTCTATCGACAAAAAAGTAATATCTTTGAAACTCAGAGAAACTAACACTTATTTGCATACAATTCATACGTAGTCTAGACTTTCAAATATTTAGACTTTCATCAGAATTGCAAACTTTATGGGAATATTCGTCAGTATTTCCCAATTGTTATCTGAGAGAAATATTTTTTGGAGTGAAACCGAAACGAGAGTGAAATTGATAATTATTTTGAAGAAAACGAGTTTCGTTTGATTTGAATCAACATTAGATGCTTTCACTTGAATTAAGCCATAGATAACAAGCAGTGAATAAAACCGAAGTCATCGTTGCGTAGATGTCATCGACTGAATGTCGACTTCTGATGTGATATTAAATTCTTTCAAAGTTTTTTATGGCATACCTTATAGATCGCAAAAATTTCTTAAAGCATTTTTGAGCCAAAAATTGGTAAAAGATTTAATAAAATTTTATTAGAATTAACATAATTCACAAAATAACAGAAGTGATGGCAAAATATTTTTATTAAAACGGCAACGAATATAATAAATATAATAAATATTTTCTCATAATATAGAGCTCATAGTGTGAATGGGGAAGAGTTTTGCCTCGTTTTTCACATTTATCATACATTTATCATTTTATGTTTTAGAAGTAATAAGCAGTGGAAGTGCTGGCAGTGGTCCGTCATTCGAAGAAGAGCCGAGCGATTCATTCATAGTTCGCAGTAAATCAGCTCTTCTTCGCTGCAAAACATTGAATGCACTGAAAGCTTGGTTTAGTTGCAATACGGGTCAGTCATCTGAGTCTAATTTGGCTCCAATTAAATATTACAACAAATAGTCTATTAGTTAAGTAAACATTTGTTTGAATTATTAAAGGAGGCGATGAGAGGAGCATTCAGGACAAGCAGAACGGACACAATTATGTGGATCCGCAAACAGGAATTAGAATTGTAAGCCATTTATTTGCATTAATATTTCATTTAATCACAACTCCTGTCATCCTTTAATTATATAACATTCCAACACATATGCTGTGCAACTGTTTTTCAATTAACTTTTGAATTGACTCTCAATTTTCAGATTGAACTCGATTTGGAAGTGTCTAAGAATGACATCGAAGAACACGCAAAGGCTGGATATACCACTCCATACCAGTGCTGGTGTAATGCCTACGGCGGGCACCAAGAGATTGTGAGCCGTCGCGCATCCATACTCTTCTCGTGTAAATATTGATATAAAAATTTATTAATAATTTGTTTTTATAAGAACTCAATAATAGTAACACAAATCGAGTGTCAAATGTTTAGACATAGAAAACAATATACAGAACACAAGAACTTAGTTCGCAGTTCTCGAATCAAATTTTAATATCCAGCAGAGTATTGCTTTACTCACAAAAAGAGCTCATCTATTGCTCGCAAATGTATTTTCTTAACCATTGGATGCTTTATATGTACTTTTTATAGGCTTTAATTTCCTTTAAAGAGACTCCAGTGATGTGCTCTTCCAGGGCTTTGTTAGACTGACTGACATCGACTTGAGCTCAACTATGGGTTGATTGTCTGCCTACTAAATCATTTCAAATTCACAAGGCTCTCTAATCTTGTGAGCATGTTTTTTGTGCCAGATGCCAAGATCACTCTTGATTGAAAACAGAGTGAATTTCCAAAGTATCCCTTCAGGCGACTCATCTCTAACCAAATATTACTTATATTAGGGACAAAATATGGCTGATTGATCCTGGATTGAATCTTGTAAACCTCATGAAAAGACTAACTTTACTCATAAAGCTTTAAAGGTTTAGAATAAGTTTTTCTCATTTAATTAATCACTGACTTTGTTATGGAGTTAATGTCTGTTCTATTCTTCTTATCGTGAGATCTATTGTTCATATTTACTCACAAATGCTTTAGAAATGGTTGGGTCCTATTGTCTTGAGTTTGTATCTCTTTGTGCAATTGCAGTGTTTCGTATGAATTGCTTTATACTGGGTAATCGGAATAGGCTGTTCCACAACTGGAACGGGCAGAGAGAAGAAGGCAGAGAACCACTATTCCGTCAATCAATTATAACGTCAAATGCAGATATAACTCAATGCACTTAATATAATTGATTTTCACCGCTTTCTCTTTGCTCTGTCTGTAAGGGAGAGTATTTGATCAGATCTGAGCACAACATCCAAAACATCCTAAAAAGATGAAAAGCGTAACTCTAATCGTTTTATGTAACGGCATTTCATTCAATTCCCCTTTCATTCAGACTTTAGCGTCTCTTCCTATTGTGTTTCCCTAAAAGCCTTGGCGTTTATGTGCCATTCCTTTCTCTCAGAGCATTCACAACATCCCAGTGCACAATAGCAGTGCATCTTTGGTTGGGCTCGACATCAATCAATATCTAATCGATTTAATCCCTTAAACTATAATAACTTTAGTTAATGCGTGTAATATATCTGAGGCTAACTTTCATATACTCGCAGTAGTTATCCATTCAATAAGACTATCACTGACTCTAAGATATGTCTTTTGATCGCATTCTTTATTGACTTCCTTTTAATTCAATTTCCATTATCTTCTAAATTGTTGTTCTTTTGTCTGACTTTTTGTTGGATTTATGTAATAAACAGCTTTAAAACAATCTTTCAGTTATTGATTTTGTTTCGCATCCAATGTTTTATTCATATATTCAGTTCATTATTATATTTATTTTTATTTTATTCTTTATTTATTGATTTTGATTATGATTTGAATATTTATTGGCTTAATTGGCAACAGTTCTACGCAAGCACTTCATCAATGAACCTCTTCCCCAAACCGTAGAAATTACTTCACAAACGAGTTTCACATGTCTGCCCCCCGAAGGCGATCCAAAGCCAACTTTGTTTTGGCTAAAAAACGGTGAAGTGATAAATGCGAGCTCTGGCGGTGCATCCCAGCCCTGGGACTCAAACTCAGATCTGATTCCTGAAAATTTGTCGGTCGATCACAGAAACTATTTCATAGGACATGACTCGTCATTAATAATAAAAGAGGTGACACTCACAGATCAGGCAAACTATACCTGCGCCGTACGAAACCCGGCCGGTGTCAGATATAGTGAGCCAGCACAGTTGACTGTTTTTGGTGAGCACAAACACATCCATCTTCGGAGTCTAATCCTCTTTCCTCTTCTGACTTAATCTTTTTTGACTTTTTCTTACTTTTGAATTGCAATCAGAAGTGAATAACATTTCTTCAAAGAGTCTTCAGACAACTCTAAACTAAAAATACAATACAATCTCTAATCCTATTACTCAACATATTTTTAGTCAACGGTGGATGGAGTACTTGGAGTCCCTGGTCCTCTTGTAATTCGGCCAATAAATGTGGTCGAGGTTCACAGAAAAGGATACGCTATTGCAGGTGAATAGCAGTCATATCTATTAAACACATAATACATAAACTTTATTAATGTTATTATAAGCCGTTTTCACTGTGTTGTAAAGCCTTTGAAATAATCGTTAGTTTTGGTTAAGTTCTGGTTTATATTAGTCTAACAGTTATGGCATATAAATCATTAAACAGAATAATAAAAATAATAAACAATTCTATAAGTCTTAAGGCTTTCACTTGATTTTCAATAGACTTCATTAGAAATTTTGCTCAAAACGATCAATACTTTGAAGCCTACTCTTAATAATTTGAAATCTCTTAACTTAAATATGAATCTATTTTGACAAAACTCATGCAAAACCAGAATATCAAATAAGGTTTGCCGCAAATATTAACTTTCTTTAAGTCAAATCATTTTAGATTCAAAATATTTTTAAATTTTTTATTCTAAACATTCTGTCTTTGAATGCATTACTTTAATACTATTGAAGAGAAACTTTTGGGTCAGAAATAATTATTGGGTTGAATCCACTCTAAACGAGAATATATTATATAACACAATATTAATAATTTTTCGAATACCAAGTGTTTCATTAAATTCTGAGTAAAGTAAATCATTTTAAACATCAAACTAATTAAGACTTATATTATGTTTTTGAAGTAATCCGACGCCAGTGAATAATGGCCAGCATTGTGACGGAGAGTCGACCCAAACCAGTGATTGCAGTGTAATCTGTTCTCCAATTCACGGTTCGTGGACCTCATGGAGTAAGTCTTGCCTTACATTACATTCCTTTAAATTCTTGCTAGACACAAAATCACATCTCACTTGTTTTGCTATACAATCATTTTATTCATTAAATCTTTTAATTTACTCAATAGGTTCCTGGTCTACATGTTCTCACGAGTGCTCACAGGTCTCAATATATTCTATTAATTATAAACCATTTGAATGATTAACTGAATTAAGAATTTTGACATCATTTTAGGTGAGACGACGTATTTGTAGTAATCCACCCCCGAAATATGGTGGACATCATTGCACAGGTCATGACTTTCTCATCAAGAACTGCACGGGTGGGATGTGCAGAAAGTTAGGTGAGTTAACCGGTTATTTGTCTGCTTTTAAAATCAACGCTCAAATCTTCTTAAGTATAGATTTTATGACAAAATCCGTACAATTAATAAGTTTTGAATTTAGTGGTTCTGTTCCCCACCGGAAGCACTTTCTCACGCTTTCAATGCTCGGAAGCTTTTATCCCGAATTTAATACTTGATATTAGAGTTACACTATTTCTATGGCTCTCAATGACTCCAACAGATACTGGTTCCCAAAACCAGTTATGGCACAGTCTGTGACATACAGTTCTGTCTCATGGATTGATTCGACATTTTATAGTCGACACAAAATTAATATTTGTCAAGAAGTGAGTCATGACTGAGCCATCAGTGATGGGTCTGAGATAGTGATCCCATTGTAATTGTAATTTTATAGTTAGTCGTAAATCGGTGCTACGCTTTCACTTATATTTGATTTGATTCATATCCTGAGTTATTCCAGATTTAAGTCTTACTTACAATACTGTATATCCTTTTTTATGTCAATTTATGGTTAGTATCGATGTATTCAATGCTTAGACTTTCAATGCTATCAAAAGCTTTTCACTCTTCTTGATGTGAATCGAGTGAAAGACTCGAAGCTATCGACAGATACGGTTAGCCTTTAAAAGCATAAAATTGTAAAAATACATAAAATACATAAATATGAAGCAATTTAGCGATGAATATGAATGAGATTTACAACTCAGGGCAGCACAGCTTTTATCGCAGTCTCTTTTAGTGGCCCTAAAAGTGTGTAAATCTAAAGCCCGGACTCATATAATAGGGTTTGGGGTTTATTGCATAATGACTATCAACTAAGTCATAGTCGCAGTGATCACAAAATCAAAGTATTAGACACTGTTTGGGAATTAGAACTAATGGTTAGACACAACGATTGTCGTGTCATTTGGCCAAAAGAGCGGAAGATAGCATCGAATTGCGATTCAATGTCAGCCCAAACTGTTTTCTTGTATATTAATTCGCAAATAGCTTCTCGATTGGGCTCAGGGAGGGCTCATTCCAGTGATGTTCTGTCAGAGAAACAGTTGAAAACTTTTGATATATAGTTATTTTGATGTAATTCATGCGATGGAGGGATGTTTTCATGTCTACTCTTCACTACTCTTCACATCTCTTTGCTTCTGTTCTCCAGTTTTTATAAGAATGAGTCATTGCTTTGTACGAAACACAAGTTTGGAGTAGTTTTGAGCCATTTCTCATAGTGTCCTATCAGTCAATAGCGATCCTTCCTTCCTATGCCTTCCTTTCTGGTCCTTTTCATCCCTATATATACTCTCTTTAACTGGTTTTATGTCTTTTTCTTTTTGCAAGTTTTGCTAACTATGTATCTGATTGTAGAGATCACAGACCATTAAGTGCATCACTAGAGTAGACCAGTCATAGAGAGGCAGTGGAGGCCATTCACTGCCATCACAACAGGCACAGGCAGTCAGTCATCCCTTATTCAGAGCCTCTTCGCTGTACAGTTTGATGTATAGCTGTATAGCATAGCACTAGTATTGCGTCGTTTACATCGCACATAACTTAACTGCACACCACTTTGTGTGATCATCAAAATGCCATCACATCCCAGTCCCCAATATATTCTATTCTGAAGACATCTTCTGTACACACAAACTGACGTCTTGTCACTACTTTCGATCGGCTTTTTTCACTTTTCCCTTCATTTTGTCTTATTTTTCATTTTTATGCTCTTATGCTGTGCTATAAAATATTTGCGTTAAGATTCCTTCTCTCGATTTGTCTCATTCTTACTATATATCCATTTCCTCTGAAAACAGTCAGCACTAAAATGCATTTCCCTTCAGAGATAATATCAGACCAACTATTCAATAGACATTCAGAGACGTTATGATTGTAAATATTTTGCTCTTCCATACACCAGATCTCTATCAACTGCAACGAAGGGAACGGGAGGAGAGCGGCGCGACTGACAACGAACAACAAATTTATTTGATGTCAATTATCATCACAACTACTTTCCTATTCCTATTCATTATCTTTGTCTTCATTTTAATCAAAAGAAAGAGAGTTAAGAATCAGGAATGGAATGACTCCGACGAGGAACGGGTCGGTGAAGATGGACAGGCAATGCTTCTGCTTCTCCAGCAACAAAACCAACAGCAGCCGGACCTGATTCGGAACGGAGGGCCTGAAAAGTGCCAATTGATATCCCGACTCAATGACTGCAATACTAACCTTTTAGACCATTTTGTGGTCAGATGTGATCCCTTGCCTTCAGTTCCTCACACAATGAGTGCCAACTCTGATCTCGTCAGTCATAACCTAATGAATTGCAGTCAGCCTTCTTTCAATCAATTGAATGCTTCCATGTCTGGAACGCCAAAACTCAAGCCTACCTCAGCCATGTCTATGGCTACCACTACTACCACTGCCACTATTACTACCAGTGAAGAAGATAATAATGATAGTGAACCAGATTATGCAGAGCCCATCATTTTGAATAAAAGCCCTTCTCCTCCTCCGACATCTCAGATGACAGTTAACACTCCTCTGATGTCAAGAATAAGTCCAAATCAATCAAATACCGGTTCCAATGAGTTGACACCAATTTCTGAGTTAAGACATTTAATACATATAAGAGTGAACGAAGAGATGTCGACGACGGGCTACTTCTCATTTGCACCTCAATTAGGCGTTGGGCTATATATCCCTCCAAATGCTATTGACTTCAACACAACTGATATCAGAGATCCACAGCTTTCGATACATTACGGCATTGATTTGGAGTCGCGCTGTAATGGTGTCAGTTCTTTGAGTCCAGTTGTGATTATTGGCAATTACGGCACCATTGATCTGAATCGACCCCTAGTTGTATGCGTTGAGCACTGCCTATCACTCAGACATGGAAAAGTGCCCAAAGGATTGAGTATTTTATGGCAGGAAAACATCAACAATCCTCACATGAAGTCCAACCAGAAGTGGATTGAAGTGTTAAGATATGGAGAGGAAGACCTCAACACTTCGTGTTTCGTGGAAATCGATTCGAAGTTTATTTATTTGTCGACAAATTTGAGCGGAAAATATATGTTTTGCGTCCGAAAGGAAACTAATCCGAAAAATAAGTTTAAAAATTGTAATCATTTGAGAGATGAGAGTCATATCCACGACACAAATGACACCAAAAATAGAATTTCTTCGCCTCTGATTCGTGAGTTGGGTTTAACGAAAGCCCTAAACTTTGCCCTTTCCATCGAACAGTTCTCTTCCACAGAACATCTCTTAAGAGTTTATATTTATGATAACATCTCTTCTTCGAGACTCAACTTTCTTAACGAAGCGTCGAATAATCGTCTGACGAAAATCGGAGACCAAAACACTATTCTTAAGCTATTCTCAAACGCCGGTCCCCTCGGATTGGAGCTCTTGACTCCATTTGAAGGAAAAGTGAAAGGAATGAAAAGAGCGGAGGTGCCCCTCACACACCTCTGGAATTGTGGGCCCAACTCTCTCCTTCACTGCTCTTTTATTATAATTAACGGCCTTTCGGGCAGTCATTCAAAATTGAATTATGAGATAAAAGTTTGGCAAAACAGTAATAATGGGAGCGACAGATGCTATGATAATTCAATTTTAATCAATTATAGCCATCACTCCAATCAAGATAATTATTACAACAATTTTGATAAAAAACAAGTCAAAGACCGTGTCATCAAACTGTATGGTGAGCCTCATATAGACATAAGGCTGTCCATCGCCGCATATTTGGACTTACCTCGAAATGACCACAAAGATTGGCGACAATTAGCGACAATCTGTGGTTTGGATCACTACCTGCCCTACTTTGCGAGTCAACAGAGTCCAACCACTAACCTCTTGGACTTACTGGAGGCCACTTTTCTAAATGATCTCAAAGACAGTGAAATCAATGAGAATGATGTCCACTGCGAGGAAGCAAAACAATCTCTTAATAGACGTCTTATTGAAATATTAGAGCGAATGGAAAGGGAAGAACTCATTCCATTAGTTTGGCGTCAAATCGATAATTGAATTATCAGTTTAGCGCACAGAATAACTAATGCTTTACTACTCTATTCTCTGCTCTTTTCGGAGTTTATTTGACAAATAAAGCCTGTATTGTCTCCAAATATATGAATATACAGTCGACTCTCTCTAATGTGAGCACCGGTGATGTTAAATGCGTTCACTCAGGAGAGGGTTGACTATAAGATATCAATTTTCATGTCATAACTGAATATATGGAGAGAGAAGTGAATTTACGCGAAGACTTGTTTTATGAATGGAATGGACTGTATTTGAGAAAAACATTGGTTCACAAGAAATCTGATACAACCGTCCGATCAAATAAAGAGACTTTTCTTTAGATCACTCGCGTCTCAAAACATTTGGATCAGAATAAGTGAAACATTGATTGCCGTCCTCTTCGTATCTCTAACACAACAAATACAGTAACTTTAGAGCCATTCCTGCGGTCCATCTCTTGTGCCAAAAACTGACAACTAATCCAAAATATTGAATATAATTCTCATAACTTATTTGTTTAATTAATGTAAATATAAAATATTTGTTAATATTATATTCAAAGCGAATATTCTATAGAAATGTATAGAATTTCGATGAATTGAAATTATTTAATATTAATATTGATTTGTTTATTGTATAGAATTTATAATTATATTTATAGAACTTTTATTTCTAATTCATATTTGAATCGTTAATAAATTCTAATTAAAATGCTATAAAACTTAGTATTTGTTTACACTTTTCGAGCATAAAATTAGTCTCAAAAAAGAAAGTGTCAAAAATGCGAAACAATTTTCATTCATTACTTCAGAATCGCTTCACAAAATCATATGCTTTAAAATAAGTGACAAAATAAACAAATTTAGGAAAGTTTTTCTTGAGTTAAGTCACTTAAGCTTTTTAAAAAAAATTCTCTACTAAAGCTGCCAAGGTCTATTTCAGGAATACTTATGTCGATATTATGAGTTAAACCCCCCGGAAGTGAGACCTTGGTGATTATTGTGTCTGTTATACCCATACGAAGAATAAATGAACTGAAGTTTTTGTGACATTTTTAGAGGAAAAAAGTGATATCGACTGATATCTTATAATCCGAGCAAAAGTGCAATAAATTCGAGCGGTTTTGAAAAGCATTAGACAATCCATGAATTAAATCAATAAAAAGCTGAGAGAAACGAATGAATGAATGATTGAATCAATTTTTCTCTTCAAACTCAGATCGAGTGTCGCTTCGAGTGTCTGACAATCAAATCATAAAATAATCGCCAAAAACATTAATCATCGAAAAAAAGTTTTATCACTAAATAAAAGCTCTCATTATATGAGTTGTTATCTAAGAATAAGTGGATTTCTGGTCACACAAACAGATTAATTATAACCAATCAAATGCTTATCAATTGATTGATTATTCGAGATAATAATTGGCAAAATATTTGAGAGTAACTAGCTATTCTGTGTCAGATGGAAGTGTGGCTCTCTGTGCACAGCCCAACACTCCAGTGCACAGACACATCGCTCAGACGTATTGCAAAATGTTTTTCTGTTTATAATTCTGTTCAATGATTTATGCACTCAATGGCTATGTTTTTGACAATATTTCAGACATTTGTTTTTCGGTGAGTTTTCTTCCTTTCGTTTTATATTTTATTTTAATGAATAGATTATAATATCGATTGAAATTCAATGAATTCAAATCATTCAAATAAATGCGTATAATTTGAGACCAAATCCACTCTTGTATTGAAGGCATCATTCAATGAATTTTTATTAATACTTCCTTTTAGTCTAATTTAATTCAATGTCTAAGAAATGATTACTTTTTTCATTCAATTTTATTTCTTTTAATTTAATTCTCCGATGAATTTATTTCAATCCCACGTTATTTCACCCAATTTTTAATATTATGTCTAAGATAGCAAGAGAATGAGCATGGTCAATGTAGTTGAATGCAATGTATCTGACTTTGAATCCATTTAAAAATATAATTAATATTAATGTCATTTTTGATCTCAAATTTTGTTCACTATTTTCCAAAACAAATAAGTATTTGAAGTAAAGAAATGATCGAAAAAACAATTTATTTGATTTATAATACAATAATCAATAGACTATAGTAAAGGAAAAATACAACAATTTTGATGTCTTTTTCTATAACTGCGTTATTATACGTATAAAATGTGTACAAAAGTACTGACAATTCGTACGTTCAATGATTCAGTAGTTTTCCGATAATATTCCGAAAAGGGATCAAATCTATAGTATTTAACATGAGATCACATTTGTGTGTAGTTATTATCGATTAACTTTTCAATTGAACCGAACCTCCAATTATTCTGCTCTTGATATTTGAAAAATCATTTGACATGAATTGAAAGTTCAATCAAAAGTGAGTTTGATTTAGATATCCACCCAATCGATGGTAAACTTAAGTTCAAATTTTAAGTGAATTTTATTTATTTATTTTACTTCGAAATCTTCCCATTTGTTTGAAGTAAATATTTATTTGATTTCAGTTTATTTGTCAAATAAGTCTGGATTTCAAATGTCATTCGCAATAATTTATGTCAAGAATTGTGACTAAAAATCATTTAATTTATTATTTATTTATTAATATTTGTACTCAAAGATTATTTTCATTTAAAATCTCTTAATTTGCAATTATTTTCCTCTTTGAATATAATTTGAATATAATTTTCCTATTTTTCGGTTTTATCCCAAAGAAATTCAAATGAATTAATAGCCGACAAAAAGTTCATATGAATGAAACGACTTCTTTTGATTACTTGAGTGCTTCCATTAAAACTTCAAGAATTCCAAGATTTTTGAGCAAGTTCATCAATGATTGCAAATTTGCTGATCAAAGAGATTGTATTCAACAAAAGCAAAGGTTTTGGAAAAGGTTTGGTCTAAAGAATCTGAACGGAAAACAGTCACGAATACCAGTATTTCAGACCAGTATTACTGAAAATCATTTACAAAACCCTCAAAAGTACAAAACAGACCACAGTTTGGATAAGAAATTATTTGAAAACCCATTCGAAGACCTTTTAATTAAATCAACGAAATCCGAACCGAATGAGAATTTTGAAGTAAAGTTTCGATCTGTTGTCGGTCGGAGTGGAGTACCCGATGGTTGGACACAATCGGAACCAATTGATTGTCTTAAATACATCCTTGAAATAGTTAGAAGTAATTCGAGCGCTGATAACAAGTTTAGAGCCATTAAAAGATATAGAGATAAAAGACTCGGAATTATTCATCAAATGGATAGCTTTCACGACAACACTATTGACGACAGAGTGAGTGAATGGGTCGACAGAAGTGGATATATCACTACAGCTAACAATTTGAGATTAAGCGATGATGTCTTCAATGCAAACCAATCGATGGCCACCACATCTCATTCAATGATCAATCAAAGAGATCTGATTCCCAGAAGAAGACGAAGTTATAATAGTATGCGAGCCATGGATTTGATTGCTCTCAACAACAAATACAATAGTTTTAATTCAGAGATTTCAATGTCCAGTATTTCAAGTATTGACTCACTATTAGAGTCTAGACGTGAAGATCCCGAAGAGCTGTTGTTGGCCCTCGGCTTTGGATATCAGCCCGAAAATCAAACTCTTAATCGAATCCCTCAGCGATTCTTAGAATCTCCCTCTTCTGCAAAAGGCGTAAATCCCGATAATGTCCGCAAAATGATTGGCATTCAAGACATTCCGAGTCTCTCTTCTTCGGCTTCTTTTCCTTCCACAGGTTTGTCGTTATTTTCTAACGAATAAGACTTCGACCAAAACTCTTCTCAATTCTATCCGACATTTCATTTCATATCTAAAGTCATAAATAATTTTTGTGATAATTATATTTCACTTAAATAAAACTTATCTCTTGTTTATTCGTATAATCGCCTCCGAATTCCTTTCTTTAATCAACTCTTTTGTTGATAAACCTTAATGTCATTCAATAAAAACTCTTTCTTTGAAATATTCTTTTCTTAATATTCATTAATAGCTTTCAATAGTCTTTTGATTCCTTGGATTCCAACTATATTTCAAACAAATGATTATTTTATGATTGAATACAATTTAAAAATAGATATTCGGGAACGAAGTTATAGTGGCGGTCGAATCAGTGAACGCTTCCAAAAGAGACTTAACAGTAAAGAATCGATAATTAAGACCGAATTGCCCGAAATTATTACCTCTTCGTGTAGTTCTGTATTACAATCGCCTCAATCCGAGAGTATATTAAATCCGGCGAACCGTAAGTTTTTGGAGAGTCAGGGAAAGGAACAACAAAACCAATTGTCTTCCAAAAGGCTAATAATTGGCACCAAATCTTACAAATTGGATATAGACGGCGATCCCCTTGCTTTTCCCAAAACTCCTTCACCGGTGGGCACAGCGGCAACTACTCCTGTGCCGCCCGACACTGATATGGAAGTGTCTTCTCAAGTAAATGACGAACAAATCTATGTCTGCGATAATAATGACAACAATTTTTCTCAAATTATTTCAAAACGCAATCCATTTCAGCGACAGAACTGTGTTTTAGAACTGAATGATAACCAAAATAGACATTCAATTAATGACTTGTCATCTGAATTGTCTTCGAGTACCACAACTCTGGTGGGAACAGTAGTCAGCGGTCCAATCGAGACATCTGTCCATTCAAACGATTGCTTAGAATCTTATTATAAACGAAACACATTCTCACAAACGGAGAGACAATTTTCACAAACAGATAGTCATAAAGTGGTTGAGTCGGCACTCGTTGTGGCCATTCAGAGTCTGAGGCTTTCGCTTGACTTCTATAGACATCAGTCTCTAAAAATGGCGAAAATCTCTCAAAAATATAAGGAATCGTCAAATTTGACTGAAGAGGAACTGAAAAATCTCTCAAAAATTCAAGACTTGAGAGAAAGTATTCACAAAGAAATTGTTGAAATGGATATAGTATTGAACAGACACTTACAATCTCTCCATTCTTGTGATGGGGTCGACGTGTCATTCATATCACAGGCACAGGTATTCACTGAAGCCATCAAAAAGGTATATTATTAATAAGGAAATAAGATTTAACTCAAATTGTTTTGCTTTAAGGTTAGACAACTGCTCAAAGAACAGCACAATTTATATTCACAAATGGATTTTATTTAACACTTAAGTCTTCCGATATATTCCACAATTGTTTTGTTTATTTTATGACTATTTTATGAATTGTTGGTCGAGTTTATCGTTATTTTATAGATATTATTATTATTTCAAAGTATTATTTCGTTTTTATAACTTCTGTTCAATTCCTTAAAGGGGAGTACAATAGAGTTGAGGACAACCACTTCGGAACAGATTTGAACGTTTGAACCTATGGTCAGTTCAGAAGTTAACCACAATTTTATGCAATTATCATATAATGAGTGATAAATACCTAAAACAGTAATGAGTGGATTGAGTTTTCCCTCTCCGTTGAAAAGGGGTTGGTTTTCAATCTTAGCAAATGCCTTATTAGGGTTCGGATCACACGGCGTGCCTTCAACTCTGGACCACAACCCAATAGTGCAGTTCCAGCCAACAATTGAATTCATAATTATTGAGTGATCCTGAACAGTAGCATTTCTCAGAATTATCGATTCCCGTACCCTAACGCCGGCCCCTATTTTGACGCCTTCACTGATACTAACATTGGGTCCAATCTGTACACAAAACTCTCATTTAGTCATTAATTGTCAAAACATTCCAATAAAACATTTATTTTTAATTGAATTAAACTGAGACTAACGGTAGCCGTCGGGTCGACAGATGCTGACGGATCGATAAAGACATCGCCAATGATTTTGGGTCCGGAAGGGGTGTCAGCACTCAATAAATTGGGGTTTGTTTTACGATAGTTTTTCAAATAGTTTCTGTTGGCATATATGGCAGAGCCGGCAGTTTTTATTTGACTCCACCACTCCTGAGAGGTTCGGAATACATAAACACTTTTGGTCTGCGAGAGAGGCATCAGAACGTCTTCTTCGAAACTAATGCACTCAACGGTTGTGTTCTCCCCATTGGAGACACCATTCACTCCATTGACAACCATTTCTATAGAATCGCCGCCATTACAGACCAGGAGATCGCTGTGTCTTCGTTTGAATATATCACCGATGAAGTAGAAGAGATCGGTTTTCAACAAATAAATGCCACAATTGATGGATGTGCTGATGAAACTCGAGGGCTTCTCCACGTAATGCAACACTTCGTGAGTCTCTCTGTTTTCAACGATACACCCTTTGGACACAAAATGTCACTCAATTCAAGATAAGACATAACGCATACCATAATTGAATGACTGCTGACGAGTGGCTTCGGTGGCCATAATTGTGATCAGTTTATCATTCGGTAAATTGCGGTGAAATTCAAGCATTTCTTTGAGAGCAAAGTCACCGCAAACGTCACCATTGATTAGAAAAACTGCTTCCGGATCTCCGACACGGATTTGATCCCTGAAGTGGTATATTCCTCCAGCAGTTCCGAGTAAAGTATATTCTTGAAGATAACGAATATTTATGTTATACTTCCTGACCATTGATTCGATGAATGAAGAGAGGGTTTGGCTCTGATAGTAACCGATCAGAAATATTTCTTTCATTCCGTCCACTTGAGTGCACGCCTTTATTAAGTGCTCAACCATTGGAAGGCCGGCCACTGGAAACAATGGCTTTGGACTGTCAAACGAGAGGGGTCGGAATCGGGTCCCTTTTTGTGGTCCACCCATTAATATCACGGATTTCAACATTCTTTGTGTGTTTGACTTCAAAGTAATGATATTATGGCTAATGATATGACCTATCGGTGGGTATTTAAATCCACGTCAGTCTCAAACATATGATGTTTTGTAAACATTGAATGACGTCTTCAATCAAAACCTTAGCTTCGAGTCAACTCTTATGTGATGCACTCTCTCTCTCTCTATCAAAAGTTCAATATTTATTAACAAGCTCATTTTCCATTAATCATTCTTATGAATCCTATCAAATTAAATGGATTAAAAACAAATTTTACAATATGTTAAAGATCCAATGTTTTCTTTCAAATTTATCATAACATTTAAACAATATTACTATAGTCTGAGGTTATCGTTAAATATCCACTCATTTGAAGTTCATGAGTATAAGTTCAAATTTTGAACAAGGTATAAACTGTTTATAACTGAGCATGGATATCTCTGGATTAATTACCCATTAATAACTTTTATAGGGAGTGTTTAAGAAATACCTATCCTTCTTAGGCAGGGTTCGCCAAGGGGGGGGGGGTCAGACCAAAAC
>JAQIWF010000641.1:0-16757 GCA_034694965.1 Ceratozetes gracilis
GCGGGAAAATATGGTTTTTGAAATTTTGGCGGGAAAATATGGTTTTTGAAATTTTGGCGGGAAAATATGGTTTTTGAAATTTTGGCGGGAAAATATGGTTTTTGACATTTTGTCGGGAAAATATGGTTTTTGAAATTTTGGCGGGAAAATTTGGTGGGAAAATTTGGTCGACCAATAAGATGGCAGGCATCACCAAGGTATGTGTAATCTTCTACGTAGGTACCTTGACAGTCAAACCTAACCTAACCTACCTTGACTGTCACCCCACCTTGACTGTCACACCACCTTGACTGTCACCCCCACCTTGACTGTCACCCCCACCTTGACACCCCCACACCTATTACCAAGGTGCGCGGCAACCAGTTACCCCTGTCACACACCTTGGCGGCGGCGGTCACGTGACTTGTGACGTCAGTGTCGCGATTCTAGAGGAGATACTACTTTTAGTATATGGTTGGGGACGGGACACTCTCCCCTTGCTTTTGTAAGCCGAGACTCTATGGGCCGAGACAAACTCCCTACAAATTACTATCATTAGGGCGTTATTTCTTAACTATAAACTTGATAATATTTTTAAAATCTATTCATAGAATTATGAAGGTCTATAAAAACAAGTTTTCATATTTTCCTGGATAATTATTTTGTCTTCAATGTTCAGAAATAATCTGTGCATCAATTTTGTTACTTTAAATCTTATCATTACATCAATTATTGTCTAACATTTTCAAAAATAGAAATTAAGTATAATTAATACAGAGATGAACAAGGGAAGGTCTAGTCAAAATACCCCCAATTGTGAAATATGATGAAATAAAATATATTTATTGAATATATAGTAGACATAAACTATTAGAAAGTAGAAAACTATTGGAATGGGTGGAAATGACGCAAACTATACATTATATTGCAGACAACGAAAGGAATTTATCCAAATATGAGAGAAATTTCCGTCTCTTTTGCAAAAAAGTGATGAAACGCTTTGCAATTGTTTTGTAAGAGTAGTGAGTGTTCACCAAATTCTGTGCAGAAGTCGGGGATAACTTTTGAGTGAATAGAATTCTCTGAATATTCTTCACTATATATGAGTGGCTGTGACTCCAGTTCTTGAGTTCTGTATAAACACTATTCGATAATAACTTAGCAATAATTTGAATTCAAGTTTAACCCATCTGTCAGTTATTCAATCATTTTCTTTGTGTGAAATTCATTTGAGAATTACTGGCAAAGTGTTGACAATTGAATCAATGGATCAGTTGAAAAATACCGGCAATTTAGACAACTTAGCCCTTGTCCTCTATGGAAAGGATGATTTAAGACTAGAGCAGTGGCCAATTGAAGAGAAATTGGACCGGCATGGTAAGTCAAAAATATTTTTGAATATTTGTCACAATGTGAACATTTTCACCCATCAATAATAGACTGTCTGCTGCAATCTCATAGGTATGATTCCAATCAAAATATTGATTATACATTGCTTTAGTAGCATAATGCCCAAGGTCAGTATTTACCAGTTAATTTGTAGAATGTTAAGCAATTTTAGGCATTTAATTGATAAAAGCATCCCTTTTATATTTTATAATTCAACAGACTTATTCATACAACCGATATTTTCAAATAATTTCTTAGCTGATGACTTCCAGGCTATTTTTTCATTGCTTGCCATATTAGGGCATTCCTGCTATTAATAGAAATGGCTTTCAATAATCTTTTCATTCATTTGTTCTGAACCAATAAAAATCAATAACAAAAAAGTTGTGGTATTTGTGGCACTGATATCACTCTATGGAAGAATGGATTTGTCGCTGATTTTCTTGTAAAGAAACCATACGTTTTGGGTCACGAACCGTCTGCTCTGGTAATCGCCGTTGGCTCTGATGTCACACATTTAAAGCCTGGCGATAGAGTAGCGGTAGAACCGGCGATCCCGTGCCTCAAATGCGAGTTTTGTCGTTGTGGTCGATACAACTTATGCCCGGTTTCTAACCAACAGTCACATGGCTTACCACCAGCTGATGGTTGTCTTCGTCGATATTACTGTCATCCCTCAGACTTCTGCTATAAGTAAGTTATGCATACATTTGAGACTATCTTTCAATTTTTCTGAAACACCAAGAATTGCGAAAATAATTTATTGCTTATATGAAGCACTCGTTTTGGGATAAATTAAATAAACAAAAATTGTTTCCATTCAGAGATGACTAATGTATTGCTCTTTACGTTCTCACCAAACAAATATATTTTACATATAGTTTTACATAATCTTGTAACTAAATTATTTATAATAATCATTTTAATATCAGGATAACCATAGAGTGAGCTTGCATGTTGTATAATTTGATTGTCAGATACTCAATAGTAGGTTTTAAAGTCTTACTGTTGCACATCCCCTGAAAACCTATTCCTTATATTTAGAATTAGTTGAGCTCTAAATGTGGCCTAAATTTCACTCAATTATTGTGAGTTCAGGAATATTAACATTCAATTTGAATGAAAAGTAAAAGCAGTGAAAGTGTTTCTAAATTCTGCATCTCTTAAGTCATTAAACATAAATTTTATGGCTATTCCTTTGTGACGAAAGTTTTCTATGAGTTGCACTATAATAAGTAGGATTATCCAGGTCCCATTTGGGAGAAGTGTAATTGGGCAATTTTAAAAAAATGCTTGGTCAAAAATTGTAAATTTCAGTTTAATTACTTAAATTCTAATTCTGTTTACATCCTATAAAATGGGTTAAGAATATATGGTTTTAAGAGAACCTCCCTTGGTAATCCTGGTAATTATCCAAAGTGTTAAAAATAGCTATTTGTCAGAGAATTAGTATTTCTGATCCCTTGATATTAAATTTGTGGAAATAATTTAGATTACCCGACAACGTATCCTATGAAGAGGGAGCACTGGTTGAGGCCCTGGCAGTTGTAGTTCATGCCTGTCGTCGCGTTAATATTCATGTCGGGCAGAAGGTGTTAGTATGTGGTGCCGGTCCCGTTGGAATCATGGCTTGTCTGTGCGCTAAGGCTTTTGGAGCGACCAAAGTGTTTGTAACGGATATCAATGAAAGTCGTCTCAATTTGGCCAAAAGTTTGGGAGCGGATGGAATCTACTTAATTGATCCGAAAACATTCAACGATAAAGAGGCCGCCCGAACCATACGCCAAGAAATGGGTGGAGCCCCTGAAGTTACCCTTGAATGTTCAGGAGTTGAATCGAGTGGTAAGTAATGTCACAGTTATTGCCCGAACCTAATGTTTGTTCAGTTTGTATGGCAATATTCGCCACTAAAAGTGGTGGCAAAGTGGGTATCGTAGGGTTGGGCCCCAACGCCCGAATACCATTGAGTTCTGCAGCCATGAGAGAAGTGGACTTAATTGGTGTCTGTCGTATCAAAGATGAGTCAGTTTTCAATCAATCTTTCAATTGACTCAACTTTAAGAAAATCTATTGAAATACTTATAGCTATCAATTGGCCATTGATTTGATATCAAGCGGTAAACTGGATGTGAAGCCTCTGATAACCCATAGGTTTAAAATGGAAGAAGCGATTGAAGCGTTCAAACTCTTGAGAAGTGGTGCCGAAGGAGTCGTCAAAGTTTTAATTCAACACTAATTCTATTAAATCAATAATTTATTCAAATCTTAGTATTTATGTCAGTATTTACTCTATTTAATGATGAAAGTAATGATACTCTTAAATGTAATTCCCTATTGATGTGATCGTATTGTTTCGATATTTATCTTGTTTAATTCATATATCTAATCATGCAAATTAAATATAATTCGTGAAAAAAATCCAAAAACTAAACATTAAAGTCTAACAAGCTGAGCCAAATGTCTAAATGAGGACTCAGTCCAAGTGTTCTTGTTACTTTATCAATTACAATGTCATTAACACCGAACATATTTTTCGGCTAATATTTCAAAACACATTTCAAAAATGATTTCGAAATTTTTCTAAAAATTGTACTTAAATTTGGGATATTTTTGATAGAACTCAGAATAGGTGTATAGTCCAAGAGCTGAGTTTGACATTAATTATAAGTTTTACTTAAATTCTATACTAAAATGTATTTCAAACTAATTTTTATATTGTTTTCAATGAGTTTCTCTCAAATGGATTGTGTAATGCAATTGACGCCCTTTACTATATGTAATACATTTAAATAAATTTGTATTCAATTATTTAATTTTATACCCTGGGAAGTGGGAAGGGCCACTCAGACCACAGAAGTGCTATACGGTGTGTTTTCTTGTAATGGAGGACAACTACAAGAAATCTGTCGAAACGATACTTTCCCAACTCGAACCCCCTGCACAGGCATGTCATACCTCACTGGGAATGACTCTTATGAGATGACTTATGGGGGCCGTAAGGAAACACTCAATCTGTATAATCCCCAAATATTCTCGAGTTATATCAATGGTAAGAATCACTTCATCTAAGGATACATTGTTTTGGTTTTGATAATTTGCAAATTATTTTGGTTCCAGGCTTTCAATTGTTCACCGAATTCGGACCGATAACAACTGGGACGTGCCAAGGTGGCTTCTTCTACACCGTGCAAATGTTATATCCAAAGAACTACCAAGGATGTTTGTCTTCAACTGGTCTACTGAGAGCCGAATCATTTTACGCGTATGTGAGAATACAAGGGGGTCGGTGTCAGTCCGACTGCCAGGGCTATATCAATATCAACTTCTCACCTCCAGTTGCAGCTAACCAAGTTTAGATCACACATATATAATAAATACCTCTTTAGTCTCTACGAACTTATATTCAATGATTTAAACATTTCAATGACTCAATAAATATATATAATTCATATTTAAATTAATTTTCAGAAATAGGTCCTTATTTTAACAGTTTAGCAACAGATAAAAGAGTTTAAAATTATCTAGAATCTAAATTCTAGTTCCTAAAATGAGCTCAAAGTGCCCGAGAATTAGTAAATTGTGATGAAGTACAATACAAAATATAAAAACTAAAGATACAATGTAATTGCTCAATGTTAAATTGACAGTATCTTGACAATAGACATGATGAGGAAAACTTAAATTGAAGGCCAAATTTTATTCTCGACATAAAATGAGGTGATTATCAGCAGAAATAAAACCGCATTAATTGAAGGGATGGTAATAAAAGAGGAGAAAAAAGTGCGTCAATTAATACCACTTTTCATTACATTATATTACATACAAAAAGGGATTTTATTTTCTCCTATTTATTAAACGTATTTTATTTGACTTTAATACTGAATCCCAAATATTTGATTAAAAGTAAATTCAAATTGTTTTGCAATTTAATTGAATTTAAGTCAAAACTAAATTACCGAAAAAATGTCGGGGGGTTTGGTTAGTAAAGCTCTTCAATCCCTTAAAAGCAAAGAATTTCGTTCATATCTTTGCAGGTATATAATGATCACTCGATTCTCTCTTTTCCTTATATTTTATTAATTATTAAATGTATTACTTATTCAAACAATTTTGTAATTTTCGGTACTTTTGATTCACCACTTAATGGCATATTTTTAATGAATTTGAATTTTGCCAATCGATAGTACTGTAAGTATTGTCCATTTGACACATATTTAGATCAAAATTAATTAATTTAATCATTAAATATAAATATCTTGTCCTTTTTTATGGTCTAAAACAGCACTTTTGGGGTCCCGGTATGTAATCCCCCCTAAAATACATAAGTAATGAACTAATTTTGTCTCTTTATATGAAACCAGTGGCCAATTGGGGAATACCTATTGCGGCGATTTCTGACATTAGGAAAGACCCCTCTATTATTAGTGGCAAAATGACTATCGGTTTGTTACAAACATCTTGCAATATATACCCGCATATAATATAAGAGGTGATGACATCCCTTCCTCTGGTAATACATTTAATTACGAGACAAATGAGTGACTGACCGGTGAAGCCATCCTTTGGTGCCTTACCTTTGATTATGTTTACCATATGTTGGAAGTCATTATAATTACTTTGGGGAAGGGGTTGAAAGTGAGGACATGTTTTGAATCATTACCTCTTTATCTGCGGTTTATAAATGTCCAAAAAATGACTGATTGTTGTTCCGACAGCTCTTTGTATTTATTCTGCGATTTTTATGAGATTTGCCATTAAAGTACAGCCGAGGAATATGTTACTCTTCGCGTGTCACGTCACTAATGAGACAGCACAAATTGTACAGGGTTGTAGACTTGTTAATTACGAATATTTGGGCGGAAAGGATAAGCCTTAACCCTCTTAAGACTCTAAACAATTAATTTTCTTTAGGATAGTCTCATATTTTTCCTAATTTATTGAATTAAATCTCAATTGAAATACTGTTATCACATGTTTTAATAGAAATTTACTAATTATTAAAGTGATTCCAAATCTAATTAAACCGAATTTGTTTGAAATTAGTTTATTCATAGTTTTTGATATTTGTTTAAATCATATTTAAGCCAATATTTGAATTTTGACAACACTTGTGTTGATAGCAATGACTCCTCTTTTCATTAAATCATTGATTGTTTTGAATTTAAAATAAAATTTATTTTGTTTTTGATTTGAAGAAATGTTTATTTGGCTAATATTTAAGATTCAAGGTCAATTTTGATTACTTCTGGTCGTTATCATGGTTTTTTGCTGAGTGAATGCCTTCATTATACCAGTTTGGGAACAGCATAAGGAACGGTAAAGCATTTCTTTTATCAGTTTGAATTAGATGTCGATATAATAGTCATGTTTCTGATAATTGAATGAATAAAAGTCAACAATAGCTTAAGTGAGGGTCAATTAGAACAGAAAAGTCAAGCATTTCATAAAATGTTTTGATAACCACATAAACCAGTCAGAAATGGAACACTTGTTTATCGCACAATTGGGATCAGTTCCTCCTAAGACTCAGCATATTTACCAATCATTGTTCCCCATTGGAAATGATTGCAGAGATATATCTGATTTGACTCTTAATTATACGAATTATTTTCTAACAAATTGAGTTAAGAGTGGAGTTCTTGGGGCTAATTCTGCCTCTATTTCGAGAATATGTGCCAACACTTTGAATAGTAATGAGTTTATAACTCGTAAATTGCATCAAAACATCCGAAGTTAAGTCATTGAACTCAGAGTTTAAGCGTTTCGTGAATTTTATATCGATTTGAGTCCAGACTTTATATTCAATCCAAACATCTTTGAAATGATTAAAATGAGTGAAACCCTATTCAAGACTATTAACCAAACATTTGTTCCATTTATTGATTGACTCAATGAATTCAAAGCAATATCTTCTGTCACTTACTTTGAGAAATGGTTTAATTAGTTTCTTACTTATTGTATGTTTTAGTATTGATTTGTGACAAAGAGTGGAGAAAAGGAGACAAAAGGCATTGGAAGCGATGGTGACCTCAAATCCATTTATAGTGAAATCACGACAGAAGGCAATCCAATCAAAACGAATCAATTGTTGAATAGACTATTGGGTCAGAACTGGTGACCAATGAGGAGCTCTTCCATTCACAAAGCGGAACGACTGTTGCAAGAAGTGAACAGACAATTGAATTATCGTTTTTTAATGTAATTTGAATTAAATAATAAATCGGATAATAAACGAAAACATATTAATATTGAAACCGCGTCTGAAAATCAAATCAATAGAAGTGAACATAAATTAAAACATTTTTAGTTTTGCAAAACAGTTCTCTTAAGAAATCGCTTTTTCGATGAGATATCTATTAAAATGTTATTAAATTGTTTTTTATTACAAATCTTTGTCTGTGTTTGAGATATGTTTACATTTCGATTACAAAATGACAAACGAATAGCAAAAAAATAATGGATTTTAGTGTGAATTAACACAAAATTAGATTACAATTAAATAATTTGAGTTTAAGACCATTCAAATAATAGCCAATTACTGGAAACTGAGAAAACAAACGGAACTGCAATCAAATGTATAAACAATTTGTGGTATTTTTTATAGATCTTCGGCGGCACTCATAATATCGAAGAATCTTTTCATTCAATAAAATTAATTTCTATTAAAAAACAATTTTTTGTTTAATTTTCATATATTTTATGTATTCTTCTCTTCAAATAACCGTATTTTCGAAACAAACACTAATTAATTATAAATCGAAATAATGACCGAAATATCAGACAATTAGACAAATAAAGGCCCGAATAAAGAGAAGTGCGTTTGTGATGGCCATCAGTAACGCTCGCGTCGGCCATAGTTGGATCGGCGCTCCCGTCGCTCGTTAGGACAGTCGGCGCTGATGTGTCCGACTTCGTTGCAATTGAAACACGTCTTCGGTCTCTCTTTGCGCGGTTCGTTACAGTCACGGCTCAGGTGAGCGTCTGATCCACAGTTGTAACAGCTTTTGGCGCCGCGATCTTTCTTAGCCTCAGTGCAGTCACGACTCAGGTGTCCCTCAGAGCCACAGTTGTAACACTTCCGTGAGTCGAATCCGCGCTCCCTTTTGGGCTGTTCACAGTCACGGCTTATATGTCCGTCACGGCCACAGTTGTAACAGTTCTGACCTCTGTTTCTGCCAAACGATCGGTTATTATAACCGCCGGAAAAGCCATTTCTGTTGTAACCGCCGCCACGACTTTGGTCGCCATTTCGTGAGCGCCAGTTCTGGGAGTCCTCACCCGAATCGGATCCAGAGTCACGTCTTCGCGACTCAGACTTTATTATTGATTGGCGGCAAAGAATTCAGTTTAATATTCATTTCATTTGTTTTTAAGACAATTAAGACTTCATTTTGAATTGAAGTCACATTTCAACAGAAAAATATATTTCATTACTATTTTTCATTGTTTTAATGTAATTACAATTAAATACTTAATTAATTCATACCTTTTCTGTTTGAGTATTGTCTGACATATCTCTCCGAAGATATTAATTGCAATTTAAGGACAAATTCAATGAATTGGTTCCGAATGCGATGTTTGAGCCAAATGTGAGACTAATATGTCTTCAATGGAATGACACGTGGATTGCAAACCAGTCTAACGTATGGCTCACTCTATGCCTCTCTCTATACCTCACTCTATGCCTCACTCTATCGCTCGCTATGGAGTCTATAGTGTAGACCTCAATACCACTCACAGCCCCCCATACAGTCAATTGCATAACCAATCACAACCTCCCCTTCCATTCCTCCATTTACACATTGGCGCCACAATTGATTCTCCCTCTACATTCTAGTTAATTCAACAACATACTAACCAAGCTTCATTAAATACTAATAATTTACTATTTATTAAATACAACAAACAACACAAACATATACCTGGATAATGCATATGTAAAACCATCTAAAGTGTCCTTAATTTATCTTTAAATACCTTTTTCAATTCTAATACAGTGAGAACACCTATGTTGAACAGAGTTGGGACAGGTAATTGTGTTCGTGTTAAAGAGGAGTTTGAGTTAAAGAGTACCTTATTTAAGGAATTTGACCAAAACTGGGCAAATTGTGTTCAATATAGAGAGGGAGTTCGAGATATAGAGCGTTCGACTTATAGAATATTGACTGTAACTCAAAGTTACCTTGATGTTTATAAAATGAATTTGAAGTTATTTGTGTGATCCTAACCTGTATTGAAATATAGTGTGACATCTCTTTATAATATTGATATACTGGTGAGGAAACCATTGAAAGGAAGTTGAATAGGCATTTGCCAGGATAAAACCTGTTCCAACTGTTTAAGTTCAAAACATTTGATAAAATCAATTAATTTAAACAATTTGTCATAAATTAAAAGTACGTCTGCTTTGTGTTCACTCAATTCAATGACAAAATATTCACACAAATGAGAGAATCAGATATAATATTGAATTCCTTCTTATTGTGGTACAATCAGTGCATTTTATAAAGCGACATGGTGAATGAACTCTAATTATATTTAGTTTATTTGTTATATGTGCATCTTGGTTGATTACTTGATGGCTAGTAATTAAAATGTTCGTCCAATACCTAAGTATTCGTTTACCCAAAGTTTCAACCGAAGAACTATTGTATTCGAGGATAAAAGAAATGAAATAATTGTGAAATTATTGCCTTCTATTAGAACTCATTTGTAAAGTGAAAGTCAAGTTAAGATTTGCGTCACAACTGATTGCGGAGAACCATATGTTGGGTCACATAAAACAATTAAGTGATGTCTTGTTATTAATGAGTTAATAACTTATCATAAATTAGACTATCAAAGAGTAATCAGAGATGAGAGCGATTACCCAAATTTTGAGCGCTTATTAATTCAGTGCACATCATTGCTATGTATATCTAGGGTCAAGATACCTTAGATGCCCTAGATCAATTCATAATCTTAAGAGAAATTCAAAAATGATGGTCAGAATGAAAGAGTGGCTATAGATTGGGTTCATTGGCTATATTTGCCAATTCTTAGCTATTTTCTCATCTTTGTATCACTTTTCAAATTCTCATAGTTTTACAAATAATAGAAAATATATGAAAACTGTATAACATTTATACAAATATTTATTTAATCATTCGTTGATTTATTTGTATTTCTTGTGGAGAGCCTCCAACTCGTTGTGACAAATCTCATCGGCGATGGAATTAACCTTAAGTTTGAGTCCTTTTTGGATATACTGTTTCGCTTCCTTCTCCTGTTTTTTAGCGATATAAACTTTGGCCAACCATAAGTGGTTTTCCTTCGACTCAGGATTCAATTCTTGCACTTTCTGGAATGCTTTGAGTGCCATATCGTAGTCGGCTTCGGGTATATTCCCATAGACTGACTGTGCGATCTTACGCTCCATCCAACCCAATGAGGCGACGTTATAACACCACATACCATATATAGACTGCATGAACGGGTCATTTGGGTTAAGCCTAAGTGAGATATCTGCGTGATCTTTGAAGTCTTTGCCGTATTTGATCCGTTCTTTGACTGGACTCAAATTAGCCAATTTGCCCACTGCCGCACAGTACCATTTGTGACATTCACTGTTATTCGGATCCTTCTTACACCCTTTGTCGGCATAGGACAGGGCTTCTAATGCCATAGCCTTCTCCGACTCTTTATTATTATCCTTTTCGGCAGCTTTGGCCAAATACATGTGAATCTTTGCCAATCGATACAAGGCTTCTGCGGACTCTTCTTTCTGTAAGTTTGCTTTCATTTGTGCCATTAGTTTCTTTTTGTCAGAAGTGATATCATCGCACTGTTTGTCCCACTCTTCGAATTGGTTGGCAGCCATTTTCCAGTCACAAACTGATCCGATCGCAAGTGTTTGTCACTTAATAACTGAAACTCAGTTAACAACTGATTTCAAAAACTCAAACAACAATACGTTAATTGATTCAAATCTCGAGATATTTTTCCAACAATTTATTAAAATGAGTAAAACTTTATTTGATAATAACTTGCAAATTGTCATCAATTAATAAATTGATTGAATTCGTGATAAAAAATAAAACCAATGATTTGAATATAAACTTAATTAAAATAAAATGATCTCAAAATTGATTAAAAGTCTATAAAACCATTAAAAGCTTAAAATACTTGAGTTTTGACTCGAATTAGAATTTTGAGAGTTTTGTGTTTTCAATAGAACCAACTCTTGGGAAGTCCTTAGGACTGACCTCTCATTACGGCCATTGTTATCCAACTCAAGTAATGGTGATCTCCTCAAATCGAGTTCATCGTCGGTCTCAAAAAGAGATAAAGACTTATCATTGATATCACTCTCTGAGTCTGAAGTGTCTTCAAACGAATCATTAAAAAGTTGTGTAGAGTTTTGTGTGGAAAAGCTTTCCCTCCGATCAGTGGTCATATCGGTCTGACTTTGAGTCCAGTTATCCCACTCTTCGTTTGTTATCAAAACAGTTTGAGAGGACTTCGAATCAGTAATCGATTCGTTGCTTAAGAACTCATTTTCATTATTAATGTCTGAAAAGTCATTTTCATTGCTATCGGTTTGAATTGACATCGATTTGAATCTCTTGTTCTCCGGTTCTGTTGTCTTAGAAGTGGTGCTGTCGTTGTGGTAAACACAGGGTTTGTGGTGATGTTTATCGGTTTCGATGATAACTAGTTTTCTCTTCGGAGTACTCATGAGTTCTTCAAAATTGAAATCCGTTTGAGTTTCACAACAATTAGTCATTTGTTTGTCATCTGTTTGGCGCCGAAGACTCGGATCTAATTGTGAAGACGTGATATTCGCCAGTAATTCATCCAAAGAGTCGTCAAATTCATCGAATGAAGACATCATCCCTTAATCAATCATAAATAAATAAATAAGCTTGCTTCAATTATTAAATCACAACAAAGTGATTCACCCAATCATGTGATGGATAGTGACGTCAAAATGAGTTCCGTTTCAATCATTGTATTTGACATTTATTTATTAATCTTGCTTAATTTTTGGAAATTTACATTTTATATTCAATTTTATATAAGCATTAATAAATAGAATATTGATAATGTGACCATGGACAATTATGGAACAATTAACAAACAATTAACTTATAATTTGATAAAATAAGAGATAATACTTTGAAAGACGTGTTTATTGGATAAGAAGGGAACAAATGTTTGGATTTGAAAACATTGGACAAAATCATCATTTGATGCAAACAATTGGTTCCAAAGACATGTTATCAGTAAAGATAGACAACAATACGGAAGAGATGGAGGATATCCATCAAAATGATAACAAAAGAGTGGAAGCGTTTGATTTTAACCTCGACTGTAATGACTTGACTCTTATCGAAGATAAAAGTCTTATCATTGATTTGGTCAACAAAATGGACCAGAGATTGACTTTTGTCACCAAAGAAGGGAAGAGTCAGGTCTGGAACCGCTATCAGAAGATTTACTACAAGAATATGGAAACAAATTTCGTGAAATGTATGTATTGTAATGACATTAAGAAACACAACAAATATTTGGGAACTGCGACAATGTTAAGACACCAGTGCTTCAAGAATAGTGAGTTCCAGGAAGAGTTTCAGACCAAAGACTTTAATTATTGCAATAATATTGACATCAATAATGACGATGAGTTTGAAGAGTCCAACGAAGAGATCTATAATAACAAACAGTTTCTTCAGTCACTTATGGATTCTAATGATAAGAGACTTACTTTTGAGCCACAGGTCGGCAAAAGTGAGGTTTGGAACCGCTTCGAGAGAGTCCTTTTCGAGAAGAAAGAGACACTATATGTGACGTGTAAGTCATGTCACGATCTCCACAAACAGACCCGATTCCTGGGAACCACTTCTTTGCTTCGGCATCGGTGCCAAACTCGTCGCTCAATTGTTCGCCGTTTTAAACAAAAGGCCAAAAAAGAAGAAAAGAAAATGAGTTTAAGACATGTTATGCAGAAAAGGAAGTGTCAGACAATGGATGAGAAAATTCGTGTCGAAAATAAGACACTGAAGGCTATCATCAAAAAGTGTTTAGAAATGATTGAGAAGTGTTTGTGTATTAATAGAACTGTTGTTTTGGAGAAGAAACAAATCAATGTCTTAATTAACGGATATAATGAATGGTTGACTGAAAATCAAGACTTTGAAGATCCCGAAGAAATTGCTGAAGAATTTGAAGATGTTTTTGATGACACGAATCTCTTAGACGAGGAATCAATTGTAAAAATAAGAGCTAATAATGATTCGGATGATTGCGATTCAGATTACGAGCCATTAAAGGATCAAAAACGCAAATCAAAGTTAACCCAAAGACTGAACTCTAAGAGTACTTTAATTTTGGCCTCAGATTTAGTTAAGAAAAAGTATATAAAATCAAAAGTGAAAGGACTATATCATTGTGATTATGCTGAGTGCGGCCGTTCCTTCAATAATAGCTATAATCTGATGCAACACAGGAATAAACACAATCCCACTAAATATCGCTGTGATTGGTATGACTCACAAAGACATCCATTTTATTCATCTAAAGTTTGTCTCATTTTTGTTATGAAGGCCCGGTTGTGATGAGAGGTTCCAAAAGAAAGTTCAATACGAGCTCCATATGAGTACCCATACAAATGAGAAGAATTTCAAATGTGATTTCGAGGGCTGTCATTACGAAACATGTCATTCACTCCGGTATGTCTTCACTCATATATCAATGAATCACTTAATTGTTTGTTAGACTTAAAAGGCATAAGAAGTTTCACTCAACGGACAAACCATTTAAATGTGATTGGTCAGTTGTAATAGTGTCTAGTATTGTATTGTAACATATATTGCATTTATAGGCCGGGCTGTGATTTCGCGACCTCTCATAAGAATGGTTTGCGTCACCATAAGTACAGACACAGCGGAGAGAAACCTTATAAGTATGAAGTAATATATGGAATGTCATTCACTGATTGCTTATTTGTCAGGTGTTCCTGGCCTTCATGTGAGTGGAGTTTCCGTCAGTCCACACATTTGAGGGCACATATGTTGAAAGTGAGTCCATATTCTAAATGCAATCAAATTGTTATTAATATTAATTGAATTTGTTTGATGTTCAGCACACGGGAGAGCGTCCCTATCCCTGTGAAGTGGAGGGATGTCAACGAAGCTTTACATCGAGACAAGCGATGAGATTTCACGCAGAAAAAGTCCATAACGTTGTTATACCTCTTAAATAGTCCACAAATATTAAGTAAATAAATTTGAATCGATTTAACATAAAATAAATTTACATTTATTTATAATTTACATGAATTAATGAAATTTAATGAAATTGAAGCACTAAAGCGTCCTTGCACATATATTAATGAACACAGTCTATCTCAAAATTTTATCTTTAGTACGGATGATCAAGCTCTTCTTATGCAGGGAAGGAACAACACTAAGCCTTAAAGATCTATAGACGTAATGTTAATCTTCCAAATTAGAGGATCGAGGTTCTAAAACCTGCCCTTGACTCCCCTTACTTATTCGTGATCCTTGTTAACCTTGATTCTTAGACAAGAGTTCATTTTCTGAAAATTCTATTATATTTTTATATATTTTAAAGATTTATTTAAGTGTCAATTAATACAATAGTTTACAAACAATTTGAGTGAAGTTTTTCTTTTTTTTTTCTAAAAACTGCCGCTTCTTATGATTAATAGACTTTTTTTTATTAGTTTTGATAAAAAATAAAATAAATGTTTTATAGGATTACTTTATTTACAGACATTCAGACACGAAATCAATTTTATTGTTATTTAATTAATAATTAAAATTCGATTTTGTCATTAAGTGAAGGCCGAGTAAAAACAAGGCCCAGGGGCTGTTTTGTTCAATTATCAATCTTGCAGATGGAATAAACCCTTAAATTAACCTATAATTTATGATAATTTTCATATATCCATCTCATGTTTAAATTTTAATTGAGAATGTTTGATAAGTTTAAGCTCAGTGTTATAGAGATGGCTGAGTTGGCAAAAAGCTAGACAGAGGCCAACAATTTCTAGACATTAAATTATGATTTGAAGGAGGCTTTTAAAAATTGTCAGCAAAATCAATTAGTTTTGGCATACTCCCACTCTATAGTATAGACCCCCTCCCTAGAGTAGTAGACCTTCGGCATCCCTGTCTGAGTGAAGATAAACTTGAAATATAAATGCCTCACAGGAGTCACCCACTCATACTTGAAATTATGCTATTTTTTATAATTTTTTCTTATGTTCCAAATGATGAGAAAGTGGTGATGACTGTCCTCCACTTTCTCTGCTATTTATTAATTAATGGACAGTAATTGATATTTTTAATCACAATTTTGATTATTTATATCGATTTCAAGGAATTCTTGGATTAACTTTTCAAAATATTATAACAAAGTTTATTTGAGCCTAGTCAATTTAAGTCGCCTGACCACTGATTTGATGATATTCTCAGAGCAATAGGTTGAGTGATAACTAGTTTAATCAAATGACCGAATGATTGCATCTTTTATACGAAATGAATGTTCATATGATATAAGTAATAGACAACCAATTAAACCAAATTAAGTCTAATTTATAATATGAGTCACTTGTTGTTTACCTGAAGAGGAGTCTCATAATTATTGCCACAACTATTGCAAACTTAGTCCGAAATATAAAACCATTTAATGACATATCAGTAGAATCTTTAAGATTTAAATGAATTCATTAACTTTCTGATATGATTTCAAAATTGTTGGAAATTAACTTGCTGACAAGATTGAAGTGAGGTGGGTATACTCAACTCAATTTATCAAAATTCTACTTTGAAGTTTTAAAGAAATTAATTATAAGTATGCAATATAGAGACATGTTGATGGCTCATTTATACAGTTTAATCCCGGTTTAGTGCCGTATTTAAGAGAATTTCGGTTTAAGAGATTGATTTTGCTGCACCGGCACTACTATGGGTCTATAATGTTAAATACTTTTAATTTAAGAGAATCACATTTAAGAGAATCCCAGTTAAAGGGCGCGTAAACATTGTATAATGAGGGAAAAATTTAAGAGAAAATTCAATATTAGCTGTAATTTGGAATCAAAATGTAGAGTTTTCAAAGTCTTTACATTTTATTTCAAGATTCACAATCAACTGTAAAGTGTTCACAAAACAAAAGCTTTGATAAAAATGCTAAACATTGGGTTTATTTTTTTTGGCGTAACCTTTAAAGATAATTTTCAGTATCTAATTAACAAATTAGTTAATTAAATCAAGAAACTGACAAATAATCATTAAAAACAGTTATACATCAATTAAAATTAATAAAAGTGTGGTTTTTATATGGAAATCAATGAATTTTATACAATTGAATTATGATACTAT
>JAQIWF010000642.1:0-16745 GCA_034694965.1 Ceratozetes gracilis
TACCATCACAGACCCCCCCCCCCCTCCGAAAGTTTACTAGTAGTACTTGCGTTAAGGAAAATTCTCATTTATTCACTAATTTACGAATAAAATGCCTTTTTTGCTGCGAATGTGTGAAATTCAGACTTATTTTTATTTGATTTTTGTTTCTTTTCTTTAATCAAATTTTGAAAAATAAATTGAAAACCAATTAATAACTTAAATAATAATAAAATTAATGCAACATTTAGTAAAATATTACGAATAATTGCGTTCATTATATATAAATTTAATGTTTGATTCAAAATGTCTTAAACGACAAAAACTTAGTTTTACTATAAATTAGGGGAAAAACAAAAGAATAGATTGAAATGCAAAATATTAGATGATTTAAGCGATCAATACATCTAAACATCGATTCAATTAATAATTACAATTAGAAGTCAATAATAATAACAATAATTTCTTCAGTGATTAATAAATTAATCGACAAAATGAAGAAGTCTTAAGCAAAAGAATTTCAAAGGGCTTTACAGAAACTGGTTTTTGTTACAAAGGGAGGCATTTAGTGCCTAAATGTTGCACAGAATTAACAATAGTTTTGGGTATCATTAGGTCTATGAGAAAACTATTGGATTAATTGTAAACCGTATTAATTCTTAAGCTATCAATCAGTGAATCAACTTTTCATTAATGAGTTGTCGAAACGGGTTTTGTTTAAAGAAAAGAATGTAATGACAGACAAACTGATGGTAAACGTGAGGACAGACTGTCAGACAAATGGGTGCTTTGGGGACAAGAAATCAAATGAACGGAACATAAGATGAGTTTAAATTACAAAAGAGAAACAATAGATTCTAATTTGAAGTCAGAACTGATAGACATTTTGGATGTAAAGAGTCTGTGAATGACACGAAAATTAATAAAATAATAAATCGAAAGCCTTTTCGGTCTATGGGTTCGTTTGGCCGTTAATTTCAATACATTTAGTCTTAAGTGTATTTGAAGTCAACGAATCACTAGAACTCAAACCGCAATCCTTTGAATTGTTTGTTTGATTCCCACAAATGTCTTCATCCGAACAGTTATTATCATTAAGTTTTGCCACTTTTAGCGACGGCTGTTTGCAGTCGTCATCGATGTCTGAATTATCAGTTGATTGAAAACAAGAGGTCCTCTTAGTATTCATAAATTCATTATTCAATTTGTTAGTCGTTTTTTTCACAACAGAAGATAAGTAGTTATTATTCAATGAATTCTCTTCATTGGAATCAATGGTTCGAACGGTTGGCTCACTATTTGTAACTGAATTTCGTTTCTTTTCCACTGAATCTAATTCTTCAGTACTGTTGACACAATCGACGACCTCGTCGTCAGTGTTGCTCTCATTGTCTGTGGTGTTGATTGTGTGGACACCTTCTCGAGGATTAGCACTGCTTTCGAACGTTCTTTCAAATACTTTTGCATTATTTGCAGTTTTTGTCTCATTTGAGTTTTGAACACATTGTTTGCCGTTCTGTTGATTGACTTCATATTTGGTCAGCTTTTCCTTCGCCTCTTTGAGCTGTTGCTGCAAAAAGTAGATCGTGTTTTGCATTCCCTCCACGTCTTCGTCCAACTCAAGGAGAATGTCATCCAATTCTAATACAAAACATTTCAAACATTCAAAAGACTTTCTAATAAACTAAAAGTGGAGAAAATCAAATCATAATAAATGCAATGTCTGACCCGATTGGCTCTTTTTGAGCTCTTCCGAGAAGTTCTTTTGCAGCGCGAGTTCGCCCTCGAGTTTTGAGATACGTCCCGATTCGATCATTTTGCCCAACTCTTCGTTCTCCTGATAGAGGAGCCGACACTTCGACATAAGTCGCTTTCCGGTTGTGCTATTGATTGAACCCTTTAGTCAAGTATTGGACGGATTGTAAGCAATGAGTAATACCTGTCGGGAGTGAACTTCCAGGCGTTTAACTCGTTTTGCATTTCCTCGACTTTGGCGCGCGAAGAGTCCACTTCTTTCTTCATTTTATCGAACATCAAATTCACGGCCGGATCTATGAGAGTGTTTTGCAACTGTGCGCCGGTCGGCACCTGTGACTGCTTCAGCTCTCGGATCTGATTCTGTGATCAATCAATCAATAAATAGAGTGAAAGAGTGAACACTTAATCCGATTGTCATTTAAGCAAAAAAAAGTAAAGCAATTCAACAGAAAATGTATGAAAGGGTAGAAATACCAGATATTCCTGCATATCCTGCTCTTTAGTGGTAAGTCTCATAACGAGGACATTCTCTCTTCGGTTCGCTTCCAACTGTTGTTGTTTGAGCTTCTCTTCAGATTCTCTCAATGAAATCAAATCACTTTTATCTCTATTTAATTGTTTTAATTGGGATTCAATATAATTGATATACAATTGCTGTTCATTCCAGTGATGTCTGAACTCTTGGACAGTCAAAGACATAAGAGTCGGGTCATCCAAAACAACACGTTTTACGCAATTATTGTTTGAATTGTGATTTGGACTCAAATTTAATAAATTATTAGTCTTTTCGTTATCATTGATGTCGTTATCACATAAAGTATCCGAACATTTGTGGTGTTTCTCTTCAGTTGACAACAAATCAGATGATATTACAAATGATTTCTTATTCTTCTGGCAATGATTTGAATTGTTCTCTAAATCATTGAAGTTTTTGATCAAATCGTTGAACGAATGGCTGTTTTGGGGTTTTGAGTCATTCTTAGGCGAAGACAACGACAAGTGTGGCGATGATAGCGAAGAGTTGGCCGAACCGATGGGTGACAGTTGTTGACCACAAGTGGAGGTCAAGTGGTTGTCATTGGAGTCTAAGTTGTCATTTAAATCATTACGATTGGTGTCAAAGTCTTCTCCAAATCGGCGTTCATTTGATTTCAATTCATTTAACGCCAAATCAGAAGTCATTACAGAATTAGTCATTAAATCAGTCGAAAGATTCAATTGTTTTGTCGACAAAAACAGCGATCGATTCACTCAAACAATGGTTTACTTATAGTGACTGAAGAGGTCTTCAACTCAACACTAATCAACAAAATGGATGTGAATTACAATTAAAGTTAATTTTTGCACAAAATTTAAATCAAAGTCTGTTTTTGTTTTCAAAACTCCATATTTTTGTCAAAAGCAGTGAATCGGAAGTCAGAAAATCAATTTTGCTTTCATTCAAAGCAAAACACTTTAACTCTGAAAATGAGCTCAACTTTCACTCAGTTCTTACCATACATTTTGAACCACAAATAACACCATAAAAAGGACTGAAATTCTTGTCACAAATATTTTCTTTGAGTGATATGTAAGTGTAGTTCACTTCCTATTACATAACATACGACACAATCAGTTCTTTCATACCCTTCACAATTGAGAATATTCTTTGTCAAATATTTGATCAAGCTTATTTATCAATCTATTTAGTTTTTTTAAGTGAAGATTACATAACAATTGATTATTGAAGGATCAGAGCAATAACTGTGATAGTAATCTAGTAATTTCACAAAAGTTACTTACACACTTTAAACTTGTAACAATAATTATTGCTCTAGCTAAATATTTGTTCTGATTGTAACATCAATAAGATTAACATAATAACAGATTGAAACAAAATACATAAAAATTCCTATCTTTAATATATTCTCGATAATATTATTCTATACTATAAATCTATAGCAAACTATTCCCAGATTAATAAATACAAGTCTAATTGTTAAGAAAAATGGCACAGTTCAAATAAGACCTAGTTGAAAGATCTTTAATTGATCATTTTTCTTATTATTTCATCTCATTGTTAAAGGTTAGCAAATATTTGACTTTTACCAAGAACATTAAATAGGACCTCAATATGAATGATAAATAGTTATTCCTTTTAATGGATAATTATATTTATCAAATATCAAGAATATTTTTGACAATACTTTTTGATTAGATCTGATTAAATATAAATCTTTATTTTTTTGATAAATAAGTGTTCAAAGGTTTTGTGAGTTATCTCTAATCAAAAGCAAAGTTCAGTTAACCGGGAGTTTAAACTCAATGTTATGATTGGATGTGAACTTCAATCTGTTATTCACTGAATGACAACACTTTAAAAGTCAAACAAAAAAATTGCGATTTTATTACAAAATTAACTCAAAATAAATATGATTTTAGTCAACAGTTTAAGACATTTGTCTGCAATTAAATGGTATGAATTGAGTTTTGATTGTTTTAAAATGTCGTTAATTTATTTGTTTATAAAGTCTGGTACCGAGTGGTCAGACAGTTGTCAATCGATTGATGACAAGTGTCAGATCAAAACACACTCTTCCAGACCTTCCCTATGATTTCAATGCATTGGAGCCGGTTATCAGTGCAGAGATAATGCAAATCCATCACCAAAAACATCACCAGACATATGTCAACAATTTGAATGCGGCGGAAGAGAAACTCGCCGAAGCCATCCACAAAAGTATGTCTTCTCTCACATCCCTTACCATTCATTTGTCTTTTCGTTCAGATGACATATCGGCTCAGATAGCATTAGGGCCGGTACTCAGATTTAACGGCGGCGGACATATCAATCACTCAATATTTTGGCAAAACCTGTCCCCCAAAGGGGGCGGAGAGCCTGAAGGCGATCTCTTAAATGAAATTAAGGCGTCGTTTAATTCATTTGAATCTCTTAAGACTCAAATGTCTGCGGCAGCGGTGGCTGTGCAGGGCTCGGGTTGGGCATGGCTTGGGTATTGTCCTAAGTCGCAGAAGATGAGGATTGCCGCCTGTCCCAATCAGGACCCATTGTTGGCAGTGACAGGTCTGGTGCCGTTGTTGGGTATCGATGTGTGGGAACACGCATACTATTTGCAGTACAAGAATGTGAGACCCGATTACGTTAAGGCCATCTGGAATGTCGTCAACTGGAAGGACATCGAACAACGTCTTCGAGACGCCAAAGCCCTATAGAGCCCACTCTTGGCTCCATTTTAACTGATTTGGTGACCACTAACCATCACAATAAACCAATCCAAAGAATGAGCTTGCTCATTACTTATTAGGTTAATACAATGTAGCAATAAAAGGGTTCGCATTTTATAGACATTTGTATTATTATATAAAACGATAAAATATATCATTAATTAGTGGTTATAATAACAATACAATTATAAGTAAAAACAGTTTATTAATAAAATTACAAATTAGTCGACAATTAATTTCGATGAAAACCAGATGAGGAATCTTAACCGACAGGACTACCTGTCCCAATACCTGTCCCAATACATGTCCCAATACCTGTCCCAGTGGTAGGTGTCGGCAAAAAATACCAAAAGTCATTGGGAAGACTATCAAAAAAGAGCCGGATGTTAGCAGCAATGGCTCTGATATTAAGAGTGGAACGAATTAATGCAAAGAGTGGTAGTGAGCTAGGTTCATTATTGACATACCTTTCATGTTGATCATTAGACCTCAATCTATCACATGCTCTGTTCAAGCGGTCAGAATAATAGCCAATTTGTTTGAATAAAAAGAGCTCTTCTTTAGGTATGGATAGGCCGGTGTTTGGGACCCATTCTATAACTACTGACAAACCATTAAAGAGTTGTTCCATTCGAGCCAATTGACTGTCAATCATATATTAAAATTGGTACTTAGATAGTTATGATCTAAACTTACCTTGGATCCACTGGTTGTTCATTTTCGTCGACTAATTGCTCGTTAATATAGACATTGATGTGAGACAATAGAAGATTATAGAAGTATACAATTTGCCCATAAGTAGCCATAGTTTTCTTACTCTTTATTAGCACTGATCTTAGTAGACTATCCTTGGTTTTTATTCGAGTAGAATCGTTCTGGTTTGATTCCATTCTCATCTACTTATAGTTTTTCCCAAGGATATGACCAAGCAACTAAACTGGACACTTCCGCAAATAACATAAGTGTGTGGATAACTTGTATTTCAAAATGAGTATAAACTATATATAGAAATGTCTTCTATTCTCACAAAGAAGCTCTCAATTGGAGTGATTTTCACTTCAAATTCATCTCTGATCTCATCTTTTGGTCACTCATTGCAAAGATATGTTCATATATTGACATTTATATGAAATAATTAGTGATAATTAGTGGTCTCTTTCTCTCTCTTTGAGTGATTTGTTTGAGACCAGGAATATTCCTAACAGAATAAGCACTCAATTCAATATGCAGTACAGTTACATAATCCATGTAAATGATCAGTGATCATATAAGTGAATCATATAGACAACCTGGTACTTTTTATCACTCAACTCATGCACTTTGTGGTAAGAAAAGGCTAAAACGAGATTCACTTTAAGGGGGAAACTGTCGGCACTTTTGTTACGTCAAAGGCGTTGTCATTGAATGCATTCATATTTTGTTTTGGTTTCAATCAAAACAACAAATCTATTAAATCTTTTCATTCATTTAATCAATTGATAGTCTGTCGGCAAAAATGGTTATAAAAGTGCTCATATCTGGCATTTCTGCCTCAAAAGAGGTATCAATTAATCCAAAGATAATCACATTTAAGACAATTTGAAAATATTTGCAAAAATTTGTTGATTAATGAGTTTTGAATAATTGAATGTCTGATTGTCTCAGATTAAAAAACACCAACAAAGGGCTCAAATGCTTTTGGATTCACTGAAGATTAGGTACGAGACAATTGATATCTCAGAACCGGGACATGAAGAGGAAAAAGAGCTGATGAAGACTGTATGCAAAAAGAGGAACAATAACCCGACAGCACATCCGCCCCAGTTCTTCAATGATGAACAGTATTGTGGGGTATGTCCTCATTTGTATTATGGATATATTCATTGAATTAATGATTAGATTTGAGACAATATCTCTGAAAACTGTTTTATCCTTAAACCATATTTAGTGATATTAAATGAGAATAATTTGGTTTAATTAGGACTACGAAGACCTGTCTTTGGCCAGCGATGAGGACACTGTTCTTAACTTTTTGGGACTCGAAGAGGACATGACTATTGAAAACGGAGACCTCTCCTCATCTGAAGGTATGAACGATCAAAATGATAGCAATATTGTTATGAACGGCAAAGAGAGCCCACAAATCAATGACCAATCGGCTGATGAAGAGATTGAAGAGGAGGTCACTGATGAGGTGACTACTGTCCAGGAAAGGCTCACTTTGAACGGACAAGTAATCGATATTCCGGCCGATAAGATATTTGAATTAAAGGGACATAAAATCAATTTAAATGATCTCTTAAACAAAACTGAAAAAACAGGGGAAAGCCATACAGTAGTACCCAAACCAAGTGATCAAAACGATGATAATATTGACACAAATAATGATAATAATGAAGGTATTGATGAGAATCCAACGAATACCACAGAAGAAGAGGAGGAAACCAAAGAAAAGGGCTCAGATGAGGGTTCAGAAGAGGATGAGGTGGTTGATGAGGAATAGGCACTCATTCCTCAATTACCATAAACTCATTGACTACTAATTTATGTTTTGTTTGAATTTCTAATACATAGTTTTGAAACATATTTTGAAGCAATGATTACATAAACCATTTGATTGAATGTCTAATAGATTTTTACGTTTCATTACAGGCCAATGAAAGGCATCCCTTAAATCTCATCGCATGGCATACATGTGCTGATAGTTTGCACGGATTTGCTATAAATACGCATTCAATTCAATTAAGTTATTAACCGACTGAACAAATTCACTAAACTATAGATCTATTTATTTATTAATATTTCCTCAACTATTCACTAATATCTGATTGATTTTGGTTTCCAATTAACCCAAACATAACATTAATTAACTGTCGTTGCATTCAATTAATTACCCTGGTTACTAATTGAATTTGTCCCCGAGAAACGCCAATTTCCAAATTAGCAGATTTTGGACAAAATTGTGATAATTTCATGAGTTTACTGAATATTCAATAATATATTGTATAGAACCGACACATCAGTAGTTGTTAAACAAAGCTGGATAATTGAACTTCCTTTCTAGATGTTCCTGATAGTTATCGTTTCCTAATTTCGTTTTTCCATTTCAGAACAAATTATAATTTTTTTGCGATATTTATCTCAGTTTTTATTTCTGTTAATTTCAAACAAAATTTCTGTGAACTTTTCAAAAAAAGTTTTCTTTTGGTAATTGACTCCGGTATCAATCATAAGAATAGGGTGGGCATAGACCACACCCCAGGGATAAATAACAACATAATTATGAGTTTGGCTTAAATTACCGGAAAAACAACTCTGAAAGTCATATCAAATTCTGCTTTGACTAAACTGTCCTTCAAGTGATGTGTCGTATTCTGTATACAAATACAGTGTAATTCCTCTGTTGTTATGTTCAAGGTAGATCAACCACTTAACAACTGATAATAGGCAATATTTAATATCAGCATCAAGTGAAATTTATACAAGGCAAAAAGTCCCTACATAGTTATCTCTTATTATTTGATAGCGAATCACTTTATGCACAGATTAATAAATTAATTACACAATTAAATCATTTGTTTCAACAAAACAAATTTTAAAATTTATATTTACTATTAAAATAACTTTTTACATAAAATGATGAGATGATGTGAACTATGAGATTTCATTGCTTAAAATTGAGCCAAAATGCCTAACAATAGAAGAATCGGCAATAATTGAGGAATTATACTGTATTTTGATTTGATATATGTTTTAAAACTAATCTTTAATCAGAACAACGCTTTCTATTTGTTTCTCCCATTAATTGACTTTTAATTAATTGTTTTATCTCTTAATTGCTTAAAATATATTTTGAATTAAGAATTTATATCAATCTTTAATTTAATATTTATGAGTAATTTTTTATATGATTTATTCGGATCATTATATTCGGTGTAAATCAATGTATTTCTAATTGATTTTAATTATGTTTTGCTTTGATTTTCTTATTGCTGTCAATAACTTTGAATAATTTGAATCACAATTTGTTGATATCTTCCATAAATGGTTTAGTTTTAAATAAAACTTTGGAATAAATATCTATTAAATTTTTGTCGAATCAATTCTGTCAGCAAAGAGTTAACTTAAACCAAGAAAATACTCACTTCGCTCTCAATTATATCAAATAAGTCATTCAAATCAACATTTCTTTCATCAAAAAACTTCGATAACGAAAATATTTACTTCAAACTAATTCCTTAAGGAATCCAAAATATCTGTCTTTTCATAACATGTTTTCATTCCTTAGTTTTCAGTACTTCACAGGAATTTTTAGTCAATTATTTTTGTACACCAATTGTATCGTTTTGGACACTTTTGCCATATTTTAATGAATTGACTAAAAACGGAGAGATTCTAAAAGTAATAAATAATTATTTATACAAAACTGAGCCCACATTCGCGTGACGTCTAATAATTCCTTCTTTAAAATAATTATCGAATTATAAAAACCATCGAAACATAGTTTTGCCACAAATTCTTAAAATGACAGAAAAGAAAAAACTGAAAGACAAAGAGGAAGACGAAGAAGAGTCTAAAGACGCGAAAAAGGGATCAAAAGAGTCAAAGAAGAAACAGAAGTCTAAAGATGAAGACGAGACCGAAGAGTCTTCTGAACCAAAAGAGACCAAAAAGAAAAAGAAAACAGAATCTAAAGTCGAAAAGACTGACTCCGAAGATGTGACCGAAAAGAAGAAGAAGAAGAAAACGGAATCAAATGTCGAAAAGACTGATTCTGAAGACGAACCAAAAGAGAAAAAGAAGCCAAAATCGGCCGTCAAAGCCGAGTCGAGTGCCGTCGAGGCCGCGCCTTCAGACGTGGAAAAGGGAGAAATAGTTCCAGTCGAGGATCCGATGAAAGACAAGAACAAATTGAAAATTCTGAAGAAAGTGGTCAGTCATTTGTGTCTTTTGGTCATTGTGTTGGCCATTAAGAACATATTCCTGGGGTTCTGTGCCTTCTATTTCTATGACAACAAAACCCATTTAGTTCTGTTCGGCGGCCTCTGTATTATGCAATTGATTGGATCGCCTATCGGTTGGTTAGCCATTAAAATGGGAAATAGATGTCTATTCCTGGTCTGTACGGTAATAAACGTTATTTGGATTATTTCGGTCCTCATTTTGTTGCTCTACTATTGGCTGATAAATAAGTCGAACTCATTTAATCAGGAGATCGCCCTCCATGTCGGCGCCGTATTCTTCATGAGCGCCTCCATAACTCTGGCCGTCTGTTGCTTTCTAATGATGCAGCGCTTGGATATGATTAACATTGCCTACAAAGCACCTCAGGTTTATGTGTCACCGGAGGGGAAGGCCAGCGAAAAGGCCAAACTCGCGGATAAGTCAAAGGCATAACTAAATCGCTTCTAAATTACATTTTCTTAGAAATGTTATTCAAATGTATTATAAATTCAATGAGTTTTGTGTAAAAATAAATTTTATTTCTATTAAAGTTTATATTTAATGAATTTTTATGCAATCTTTTGATGACTTATTTGTTACCACTTTTTTGTTTACTTCTTTGAATGATGGGTAACATCATTAACATCACTCCACTACTGATTGTAAGCAATGATGATATATAAAAGCCATTCCTATACCCTGTCTTGGGGTCAGCCGTTTTGCCTTTAGTTTGATTCAAATAATAAAATCATAATTTGTAACAATTGTGTTGAAGTCATACCAATAAGAGGGGGACCAATGAATGAGGCGACGCCTGAAATCATATTTGTTATCCCAAAAACGTTGGATACTTTGCTGACACCGAATAAGTCTATCATTACAACAGAAAAGAGACAGACATATGATCCTAGAATTCAAAGACCAATGAGTCAAATGGTTTGAGTGTTAAATCCATTAAAAACCTTCTGCGAGTCCAAAGAAGGCCATTCCTATGGCCACAAGTGTGAAGTCAGTTCCGAGCGCTCCTATAAGACCAATGGTCGCCCCGTAGAAGATGACAGAAAATGCATAAAGTAGTATACGATTGAGGGCTTCATTCTCTGCAATGTATCCAAACAGAGCTCTACCCAAAGCATTGGACAGACCAAAGATGACAAAGAAAATCACGACATCACTACTTGTACCGATCCCTGTCTTAATAACATGGTCTTTAAGGAAGATGATGGGCACATAATATACTGTTCCGTTCAAGAAATTGGCGAAAGCATAGAATAGGAAGAGGGGGTCTTTTAAGATACTAAAGTTGAAGGTCTCTATGAGTGCACTCTTCAATGATTGGGTCGGTTTGTCCTCAATGTCCCGGAATAATGACGCGAAAAAGACATTTGTGAACATAATTCCAGACATAAGAAGTGTCGATCCCTTCCAACCAAATATATTAATCATTTTGTCGGTGAGAACTGCAAATATGGCGATTCCGATACCTGTCCCACAAACAGAAATACCGATGGCAACGGGTAAACGCTTTTCAAACCAATAGCTAATTATAACAATCTGGGGCAAATAGATTAAACCAAGACCTGTACCTAAATAACTGAGGTTACAATATACAGGGACAAATAGAGAGCTTAGGAATACCAGTTATAATTCCGAGAGTAACACAATGGGTGTAAATGTTATCCAATACGATACTCGATAACATTCCCACAACTGTTATGATTGAGCCAATAATAGCAACAGTTCTGCAGCCATAAGCCACTGTCAAACCACTTGCGAGAGGGCCTGAGATTAGAAATTTAATTATTAGAGTAATTTATTATTATAGGTATTTGTGATACCCATTGCAAATAACATTCCTGTCATGAAAGAGTCGAACAGTGATGTGACCGCTTCCGACTCCTTATAAACTTGTATAAACTCTTCATATAATATTCCTGTAGTGTAAGCATATCCATCACAGATCACACTAATCATAAACGAGCCAAAGACTGCAACCCAACCCCATCCGCCATCAGGTACTTTCCCTTTACGAAGGGGAGGAGAACCTGGCATTCAATGAAACCAAAAGTTTTAAGAGAATTGACTACTAATTTGAGAGTTCAATCAAATGTATTTCACTTCAACTATATTTAGTGTCAAATCAAAATTAATTTCAAATGATTGTCATCTAATGATTATCAACATCAGTGATTATATGTCTTTGATAGCACGATAGGCCCAATAATCTGTGAATTTTTCATAAGCCAATAGGATTGCAGGAAATTTTTGACCGACGGCACGCGCGGCCAAAACATTATTGAAATAAATTTTCTAAAAAGTATTGGTCCCATCAAAAAGTTTTGGGCCTCTATATTATTTATTTATTATTAAAACTATCCGTCAGCTATTTTTCCCAAAAGTCTTATTTTTATTCAATTTAAATAATTTCAAATTAAATTAACCTAAATTAAAGGAAAAAATGTTGAATTTATGTTTATCTAGTGCTTAAACCAAGGGTCGCCATCCAATTCAAAGCTATGGGGTTGTGAGGGGAGGGTAAAATTGTGGATTTTTGTCTCGATCCTCATAGGTATCAGGGGTGGGTAAAATTGCGAACAATTTTCAAGATGGCGGCCAAAAAAGACAACATTGCTGATTGCTCAAACATAAGATGTTAAATAATAATGAGTGAGGAACTAAAGAAAACTAAATTTTAACATATTGACCTTTTTATTTGAAATTATATGTAACGTAAATTTGAATAGACTTCCACTTGATCATGGGGAGGATAAGTATTTTTCGCAAAGTTTAAGGTCGTATCAATGATTTTTGAGAGGGCTAGGCACTAAAATTTAAATTTATCTCCTAAGTTTGAAAAATAGGGGCATAAAAATCAGTTATTAATTTAATTATATTCATGGGTGACCATCCAACTTGATGGTCAGGGGAGGGTGAGAAGGGGGAGGGTAAAATGGTTAAGCTGTATTTAAGCTAAGACGCCATTTTGTCCTTAAATATACATTAAATTGCAATTTTTCGGGTTAATTAGCTTTAATTTATCTTAAATATAGTTTAAATCCAGCTAAATTATCTAATTTAGCAAGAATGGCCAACAAAATGGCGGATTTTCGGGAAAAAGGCCTTCGATCGGCAGCCAAAATCGAGGGGGCCCTCGTTTCTTTACGGTTTTGTTTTACAATTTTTCGCGAAGCTCAGAGGGGGGTATTTTGGAAAATATCGGAGCTCATGGGGGTATCCGGGTTTACCCCCTCTACCTATAGTTAGCCCTGATTATATTAATGTCTTTTTAGGTTCATTACTTTTTATGTAACCTAATACCTTTCAAGATTTCAACAATTAAAAGTAATTCTAATCACTGATTGGTTGAAAAATTCAAATTTTCAAATACTCAAAAAGCCTTGGTCCTCAAGGGGGTATATTAAAAAATTCAAAATTTTAAAAAATAAAATTGAACAAAGAAATGCTTCTAATAAATTCCATTTTAGAATTTTAACATTCTTGTTAAAAATAAAAAAAATTAGATTTAAAAATTTTAAATTAATATTCATAAGAATAATTTTAAATTTTTATTTACAAATTGGAAAAAAGAACATTTAAAAAAATTTAAAATAATTAAATTTGTTTATTTATCATTTAGTTTAATCCAGAAGCTGAAATTCTATTAAAAATAATTGAAGAAAAATTAGATTATAATTGGAAAAAATATTTAAATCAAGAAAAGATGAATATTATAGAAGAATTTGATCATCAACTTGAAAATTTAAAATTGAAAAAAAAATTATTCTCAAAAATTGAATTTGATAAAGATATTCAAATAACAAAGTATAAAATGATTAAAAAATATGAAGAAAAATTTACATTGAAAGATAAATTTATAAAAAACAATTGTCCAACTTTTGATGAATTAACGAATGATTTAAATGAAATATGTAATGTTCATGAACATTTGCGTCAAATAATTGAAGATTGCATATTTTCATTGTCAAAGAATATTATAATTTATGAGAACTATATGGAAGCTTTAATTTTTTCTAAACTGGAAGAACGAAAAACAGATATCCTTCAATATAAAATTAATTTTAATGAAATTAAATCATTACATGCCGAATCAAAAATCATATTATATGAAAAAATATTTAATAATTTTCAAATTCAAGATCAAATTAAAATTAAAATAAAACCTATTTTAGAAATAAACAATGAAAAATTGATGAGAGAAAAATTAACTTACTATACAAATCTTTACAACAATTTCTATATATATTTAGCTAAATGGGAAAATATTATTTCGAAAAAGGAATACATACAAGATTTTAAAACAATTAATGACAAGATAATTTATGAAATAAATAGAAACATTGACAATTTCACAATTAAATTTCTCAATGAGGTTTATAAAATTATTTTGCCAAAATTTAAACATGAAAGCCAAATTATATCAGATAACATTAACAAGAATTATTTAGATTTATCCAATCGATTAACAAATCAATATCATATTCTAATGCATAAAACGATTGATTACCATCTCAAATATCATGGTTATTGTGTGGACCTTATAGAAATACATAATGAAAAATCCAATCTAGTTTGTAAATTATATCAAAGTGAAGCTCTCCTTTTTGATTCGAAAAAAGAATTTTATGTCGAGAATAAAAATATATTTGATGGAAATCGGAGAAAAATTTTATCTGAATATCAAAAAACATTAAAGGATTTTAAAAGGTAATATATAAAAATTTAATTTAATAATCAAAATATTTAAAACTTTAACCAATGTAAGCCAATGGGAAAGGGTTAACTCAATATTCACAAGTTTGAAAATTTTTAACTTAAGAAATAAAATTCAGTAATTAAAATATTTCAGGAACCTTTCATTTTGTAAAAACATTTGTAAAAAATTGAAATTATATATTAAAATATGTAGAGTTTTAAGAAAATTCTCAGAACTTTTTTAATCCTCCGACTCTTGGGAAGCCCTGGGTTGAAATATATATATATTTTTAAATCTAACATTTTTAATTTTTAGCTCAATTGAGAAAAATCTGGATAAATTAATCCTCGGAATACCTGATGTAAAATTGGACGTGAATGATGTTCATGATAAAGCATACTATGTAAACAATCCTAACAGAAAAACGGAATCAGTTCTTCCAAAAATTAAATATGATTGTGGACAAAACTCTAATGCCACGACATCATCAAATGAACACCGCAAACAAAATTCGAGTAGATATGATCTTCATAGTTATAAATTTCAATCCAAATTTGTAACAGAGCCATTAAACCAAATTTATTTTCCTAATGTTAAAAAATAACATTCATAATTATAATAATTGCAATATTATTGTTTAACAACTATGTAATTGGCTAAATAACCTTTCCTTGTTAAATCCATAAATAAAACCTAGTATTCCCTTCAAAACTCTCTATGTTCTGACTGATCCTACTTTCCTTTGCTTTTCCTTCTTGATAACTTTTATTTAAATTATGTTATTTTAAAATATTTTTAAGATTAATAATTGAATTTATTATGTGTAATTTTCTGTAAAGATTTGTTACATTTTTTAATTAAATTATGTGTAATTTATGGGGAGAACCATTTACTGAGAGCTGATGGGTGACCAAGTGAAATTATAAAGTTTATTAGTAAAAACATTAATTGCGCAAATTGGACAAATAATCCAAATTCGTAATTCTTAACCTTGTATTTTTCATTCTTTAGAATAAGTTCTGATTTATCCACAATTTTCCATATACAGTTTATCCCCGCAATAAGCCACCTCTTGGGGCTAACTAAATCGTTGGCCTATTACGAGATTTTACTTATTGAGGGACTCAATTACAGCTTATAGAAGCGGTTGGTGCTTCACAAATGCTTGGTCTATTGCGTATTTTTACCTATTGCAGGATTGGCTTAAGCGGGGAAAAACTGTATATAAAATAAATGCAAGAAATATGTTTTTTGTTAAATTAGAATTTTCAATTTAAATAATTATGCACAGAAGCTCCAACCATGTTTCACATATGAATCATCTTTACATTTTAAAACCCTTATCAATTCTAAAAATGACTAAATTCATAAACCTTGTATATTTTGAATTAAATAAAAAAAATAAGAGTAGATGAGAAGTAAAACAAGATGATTCAATATGAAACAAAGTTTAGTTGGATTCTCTGTGTATATAACTATTAATTGCTTTAAACAGATTTTACATAATTTTTTTAATTTTAAGAAGTTATTTATAATAAAAGTTATTTTAATGTAAATCTTTATTCCTTTCTAAACTAAACTTTTGTCCTAATCATTAACGTCTTCTCCCGAAAGATATCACCGATTATAATCGAGGCCACATTTTATGTCACTCAAGATCTAAATTATAAAACATGTAATATTTCAATTATTGTTATTCTGTAGCGGACCAGGGTTAGCCATCTAACTCAAACTTCAGTGGGAGTTCAGAGAAGGTAAATAGCCGCTAAAAAAGTTATTTTGTATATAAATATTCATTATTGCAGGGGTCGCCATAGGGGGGTAAACGATACCTTCTGAGGTTTAAACTTTTTCCCAAATATCCCCTTAAGATTTTGAAAACCTTAACATTACGTCTATAGACAAGCACTATCTTTGTCAAGATTATCTTGCCTCGAAGTGGGTAAACCCCCCTCAACTTCGAGTTGTATGGTGACCCCTGCATTATTGTATAAATATAGACAACCCTTTTGTAACATTCCTTTGATTTCATTAATTTTTTAACTTTAATTTATTTGTAAAATTATTTTCATATACAATGTTTCCGTTAATAGGACGGAGAGCGAAAAAACAAGGTTGCCGTAATGCGATTGATTTGTAACTTGGC
>JAQIWF010000643.1:0-16743 GCA_034694965.1 Ceratozetes gracilis
CTCATTTCTACTTAAAAAGTTAAGATTATTATTTAGAGGACTAACTATCTCTTCAATCGTAGATTAGATAGAAATATACGTCCAATCATTGAGTTTGAAGTATTTTGATAACAATAATCAGGGATGCCTAAGGGGGATCTAACTTAAATATTATCCCATTTGGATATTTGGATTTCGAAATTTGCCATTTTTGGGGTTTAAAAGTACTTGTCAAGGTTTTGGGCGAATTTTCAAGTTTTGGAGAAAAATTTAAGAAAAATTTTCAGATTTTTTAGTTGGAAATTAGTTATACAAATCCACAGAGTTTTACAGTACCCTCACACCACACTAGTATTATTGGCAACAATCTACCATCTTACCTCACCTAGACCCCCACCCCTAGGTTATCGTTACCTTAGCCATTCCTGATAATATCAAAGTTTGACAAGGCTGATCATTTCAAGGTCATTCTGTCCAATTAATGTTCAAAATAAAAGTTATCAAAACTGTGGATAAGTTTATTCGAGAGAATAGTTTGGATCGTGTATTGAATTTTGTGATCGATTTAATTGATTCACGTTTTTGAATGAAATTCCTTTTTTAGAAAATCAATTATTTAACAAATAAACGATTGAATCAATTATTTTAATTAATCGAAATGTGATATTAAAATAGAGCTCATAATTAGTTGAAACCTTGACTCAAGTCATGAAAACGATTCTAAACTTGAATAATAGGTGAGAAACAAAACTGAAGTAAAGATTGAAAAACTACTTAATTTGAGATTAAAACTTTAAAACAATGTCAAATCAGTCGGAAAGGGAGTATCAAAGTGAAGAGAAGCCTAATATAGTGATACTGAATTCACCCGACTATATCCTGGTTGCGATCACAATGATATCAATATCGGCAATGATTGCATCGCTTCTGTTCGCTGTCTATTTGAAAGCCCAACAAAACTCTGGTATTGTTTGTAGACAACAGACAGACTGTGAAAGTGATGCTAAAGTTATTATGGTTACCCCCACTGAAGACATACCAGCTGTCAATGAAATCTATAGTAGAGAACGCCTGTGTACTCCTCCGAGACCTACCAGTGCTGATAAAAGAATCGAAATTCTTGAAGTGATAGACGAAGATCCGGCTGATAAAGGGTTACCTCATCTGTTAAGACCTCCTGTCTATGCGGTCCAGTTTTGTCACAAATCATTGCATCAGTCATTCGGAAGATATTTACCCGAAATTCAGTGAATTTTTCTCAATATTTATTTTATAATCAATGATAAGATGTTGTTATCAATAATAGATTACATTATAATTAGTTATAAAATTAAATAAAGTATAAAACATAGCATTTAGTAAACAATTTCATCAATTTTAGATTAAGTGATTAGTACCGACTCTCTTGGGTTTTGGTACTCCCAATGTATCGCAAATCTGGTCCCTAATAGGCCTCAATTCTTCCAAAGGTTTAGTCCAATCAGTTTGAGATAATAAACAAGTGGTGTCTTCATTGATATCATCGACAGTAAGTAACGACACATACATCTGATTAGCTGTTTGGCAGCGAATGCGGGGAAAGGAGTGACACAAAAGAATTGCCAAATAAGATACCGACTGTTTAAAGACAGACAATTGAAATGACACACAAAAGACATCGATCGCAGAAATTATTTTACGACAGTCTCTACTCCTTCGGACACAATTCCAGGTAAGGGTCAGTACTTTTTTGCAAAACTCTTCACTCGTACGACAAGAAGACAGCAAATAATGCGAACAATCGATGCAATTGTGAGACAATAACTCATTTGAGAGATTGTTTTCATACAAAATCAAGAACTGCTCGAAAACATGGCTTTGAGTTGACTTCAACTCACGTTTCAATAGATTCCTGACTCGAGTCTCAGTCGGATTTGACACACATTTGATTAGTCCGCGCCATAAATCATAAGTAAATAACGAGACTCTCAATAACGCAATGAAAGGCTTCCATTCGTCCTCTTCTTCAACAAAAAATGATTTGATTAGTTGTCTGTCAATTTGATCCAAAGCTCTGTCGAAGACTATCTGTTTGAATGCATTTATGGCTAATTTCCTTTCCTTCTGCCAAATAGAGACGCATTGAGTGGACATTAATTTCAATATTTTGATCGTTTGGTTGTCATCCAAATGATGAACAAATAAAAGGGTTGCTTCGATAGCAGCTAATCGGACATTACCCCCGATGTCACCCCTGGAATCCACTGATCTGTCATCTAATGCCAAACAAAGACACTGATAAATAGTTTCAAGTCTTGTGTCTTCGAGTGGACTAAATTTATTCGACAAATCAATTAAAGCCAATACTTCTGAAGCTCGAGAATTACACAATAAATCACTGGATCTGATGTGAGCGACAATAATATCAAAGCATTTGTTGAAGTATTCAGTGCTTTGAAGCTCTCTAGACATCAACCGAAGACTTTCTGAAGAGCCGATTCGTGGACTCTCTTTGTTAGAACTTAAATGCATTAAAAGTTGTTTCAATACATCTTTGAGTTCAGATTCAGTTTGGAGATAATTTTGACAAAATATGGGCAGAGAATCGATGGCTTCTCTCCTTGTTCTTAAATCTTCACTCATTAATGACTCGCAAAGTATTTCTATCCAAACATTGAATACCTTAGGATTGATGGGAAGTCGCATTGAAGAGCACTTCTCGATCAAAACACTTAAGGCCTGTTTCATGAATTCGCCGCCCATTCCTCTCAAAAGCTTCTTTTCATTCAAAACAATAGCAATCGATTCAATTGGTTCTAAAAATTCGAGTTTAAGTTTAGCCCCAATATTAGCGATTATATGAGCAATCGATAAGATAGAGCCGTGTCTTGAGTTCAAGTCTAGTGACATACTTCACATCACTAACTCATTAAAATATGGATTAATATCGATGTGAGCGGACAGTCTTCCCAGTGATTGGGCCACGAGTTCTCTTATATCCCTATCCCAATGATGACACTTCTCTATGAGATACTCGACAAGACTTTTACCAAATTCTTGTTTCTGACATAACTTCAAAGCGATGTCTAAATAGCAGAGATGTCTGTTCGCCAACGAATGAAAATCTGTTAAAACTAAGACTTCGAGTCCGTGAGGAAACACTTGAGTCCGACCAACCATTTCCTGAATGGCAGCTGAAGCGGCTCTCCGACAGTTCACTTCCCGGTCAAAACATGTCACACAAACCAGTATTGGAGCCAAACTTTGCACATACTTTTGGATTTCCCCCGATTCATAAGCCCTGGATAGAGACCAACAGACAAAACAGGCTGCGTTTCTTACATTTGCTATAACAGAAAATGTACCTGTTCATATTATTTGACAATTAATACTAAATGCAATGCAATGTAAGATATACTCAATATTCTAATAATCACTTTTCAAGAGATTTCGTTACCTTTAAGTTCATCAAAAAGGAGAGCTTTTGCCACAAGAGCTACGATTTGTGGTAATTGATTGGTGAGAATAAGACCTCTTCGGGCGAGTTCTGCAAGAGCAAGGCAACACCCGTGCCACGAACTATCAGATCTTTTCCATTCACATAATTGCAAGATATGTGTCACTACATCGGCCGCCAATTCTTTCGGCAATCGGTTTGTCAGTCGAGACACATATTTGGCAGCAGACCAGCGGACAATTGTGTTGGGGTCAGGCAGTCCACTCAACAACGAGTCAATTATCAGTTCAATCTGTTCTGGAATATCACTGTAATCACAATCCTCTTCATTGTCTTCAAATGAGTTCTAAAATATACTAATTAATTGAAAGCAAAAGTGAACTCAAATTACAATTTTTTGCTCGGATTCCCACTGTTGGGAGGTTTCCTACCTCTGAAACGATATATTTTGTGATAATAAACGCCTTCCCCTTTGATATCGCCATTTGGCAATTCGTGGGGTCATAAGAGACAGTGAGGAGCGACCAATCAGTTTAATATTCCATTTGGCAATGAGTTCATGTCCACAACTGTCCACTTTAGAGCCCATTTCTATGGCTTTTTCACTAAAAGGGCTCATATCTGTCCTTTTGGCCACTTTAAAAAGGATGGCCAAAGCCATGACATGACCGAAATGAGTACTCATGTGAACAAACGACTCCCCCATAAAACGGGATAACAATTGTTGTTCGATAATATCCGGTCGCGAAAAGAAATTCGCGGCCAAAAGTGCGGCCGAATCACGACTTTTGTCGCTTACTTTCAAATAAATATCAATTAAACGATAAATTCTGTCCGAAACTGAGTCTTGTGTTCGGCTGTCATTTGAATCAAATTTCTTCAAATGAAAGGGAGTTTTAACAGACATTGAGAGCCATAAGAGAAGAACAGATCGTGTCTGCCATGTCTTGGAATCAGTTGAAGTCTGTCTTTCGGACCAATCGATTAATTTTGTTAACCAAAACACTTGAGTTGGAAAATAACGACAAACAGACTTCGGACCAATACATGACACCAAACGTTGGATCAGTTGGAAACTGGCGTTGAATTTGTTTCCCTTCACTTCACTGTTGGCCACGATATCAATGATTGGCGACAAGAGTTCTCTTAAGTGACTTTCAATGAGTTTGGGATTCGTTTGCCATTTGTTTATCAGTCCATCAAATCGTTCGCAAATTTTCTCTATTTTTGGATCCATTTTTAAATTGTTGTCTTCAAGTGATGACAACTCTGTCACTAAATTCAGACATTTCTTCAAGTCTTTGGCCACAAATAGGTCCAAATTGTAGACAATGTCTATAAACAATTAATTAAATAGACTAGTTTAAATTCACTTAAATTGACAAGTTTACAAAGACAAAGAAAATAACTCTTTTGACAAATCATGAGCCAAATGCAAGACTTAAACTAATACTTACCATGGTTGTCTTCTTCTTCTCCATTGTTAGTGTGGACTTGTTCCATAATAACTGTTAAAATTGGACAGGGTGATCACAAATTGGTCAAATGTCAAACATGTGTTCAAACAATTAGTCACAAACGACGTGACTTCACATAAAGTAAACACAACTGAATGTCATGTTATTTGAGAGGTTTTGAAGTCCAGAAGTGACTAAACGCTAACTCATCCAAACATATGCAGAGAAACCACAACTTTGTCATCCATTAGTCGTTCACTCGTTGTTATGACAACAAACCAAATATTTTTTACTGGTTTACACGTGTTTTGTTTAATTGATTTTCTATTGAATTGGTTGGAAATGACAAAAGAAAACACATATAGTATACTACTTCCCACTTATAATGAGAGGGAAAATCTACCCATAATTGTCTGGCTTATCGTCAAATTTATGGACCAATGGTTTGATAATTGTTTTAATTGTAATCCAATTTTAACTCATATTCTCTTCAGTGGATATAATTATGAAATAATAATAATCGACGACAACAGTCCTGACGGCACTCTCGAAGCGGCCAAACAGTTGCAGGATATTTACGGATCCAATAAAATAGTTTTAAGACCGCGAGAGAGTAAGTTAGGTCTGGGAACGGCTTACTTGCATGGATTGAAGCACTCCAAAGGAAACTTCATTATAATCATGGACTCAGACCTATCACATCATGTAATTAACAAATTATTCTTGTAATCAATTTTTAATTTGAGTCCATTTTAGCCAAAATTTATTCCGAAATTCATAGAAAAGCAAAAGTTGAATGACTCGGATGTGGTGATCGGCACCCGATATGCTGGCGATGGAGGCGTTTATGGCTGGGATTTGAAACGTAAACTGATATCGAGAGGCGCTAACTATTTGACACAAGTCTTACTACGACCGGGAGTTTCCGACCTCACCGGCAGTTTCCGTCTCTACAAAAGACATGTTTTGGAGAAACTCGTCGAGAGTTGTGTCAGTAAAGGGTATGTCTTCCAAATGGAAATGATGGTCAGAGCCAATAGCCTCGGCTATAGCGTCAATGAAATTGCCATCAGTTTTGTGGACAGAGTATATGGAGAGTCGAAGATGGGGGCCAATGAAATCGTCCAATTCGTGAGGGGACTCCTCTACCTCTTCTCAACCCTTTAACTCATATTTCAATTATTATTATTTATTCACATTTAATATAAATATTAAAATATATTTTACCAAAAATATATCAAAACTTTTTTGGCTCAATATTTTACCCAAATATACACTTGAATTTAAAATATGCTAGTACAATAATTCATCAAGCATACGTTAATTAGAATTATGAAAGCTAAAATAAATATTTCACTCTGAGATTCATCCGTTAACTTATGTTATGTCCATAAAAATTGCATCAAGATGTTTAAAAAATATAGTTTCAATTGTTTTTTCACTACTAATTGTGCAAATTTTAAAGTAAATGATGAGAGTTTGATCGTTAAAATGTGCTCGGGGCCAATTTTGCTAAAATTTGTGACAAAAGCATTAAGATATGTTGCACTGATGGGGTCTCTCCCTGGACATTGAAATCAATGATTGATTGGGTTATCAAACAACAAATGCAATGTAATTCACTATATTTGTCTCTTTCCGGATATCCTATTCTTTATTCAAAATGAATAATCTATGAAAACAATAATTGAAAGTAATATTCAAAATAAATACAAGTATAACGAAGTTGATACAGTCATCATTGCAGATGTGTTAAGTTATCACTTAAGTAAAAATAAATTATTAATAATAATCTTATTTATAATAATTTATTATAAAAGTTAATAAACTAAAAGTCAATAATAAATGTGTGGAAAACGAGTTATTGTCGACAAATGGTGTCTACAGTCGACTAAACACTGATTAAACCCAAAAACTAGTTTCAGTTCTAACTGTGCTTTAAGCTCAGGTGTAGCTCAGGTGTACCGGTCTATAAGCTGAGGTAATATTGTATTACTAATACAAATTAATACCACTTGTGCTCAAAATCTGTTCTTGAAATCAATTTTAAGGTCAATACACGTCTTAAAAGTTTTGCTGAGATTTTTCAAATTTTCGGATAAATGTCGAAAACAAATGTTTTGATAATAACTTCTAATCAAAGAATAAATAATATAAACGTTTATTAAACGATTTTAATCAACATTTTGTATTTTATAACATAAATTCAGTCTCTATAGTGATAGTGATGTTAATTAATGTCAATATAAAGGTCTCGAATAAGTAATTGTACGGCATTTTGCACTGGATTGCATTTCTGCTTGCTCATAGTTAATGATCGTTTGGTTGAGACTAAAACATATGTCACAGACCTAAACACAAGTTATACCAACTTTTATACTTATTTTGTTGTAGTCGTGTTGAGAACTATTTGTTTCATGAATTCAACTTTAAATGAGTTTGTGTTTGAAGTGTCACTAAAGTAATGTTTGTCAGACAACGAATAACAAAAAAGTCAAGTTATGACCAAGACTACGCTATTTCAAGGGCATATTGCAGGTATATTTTAAAATGATTGATATTTGCCAAGTTTGTTGGCTATAACTTGATTTGAGTGACAAAAGTATACCTCTGTCTTCAGATGGGTTCTACCCTTTTATAAAACTTGTCTGACGTCGAAGAATATTGAAATCCAAGACTTATTCAAATGTTCGGACGAAGACGAGACCCATATTGTCGTCAATGAGTTGGAAAAGTAAACAAATTTAAGGAATATTTGTATGACTTATAAGAAATGATTGAATGTTCAGGAATTGGAATAATGAAGAGAATGAAAAGAACCCAAACTTTTATAAGGCATTCGCCAAAACATTTGGTTTCAGTCTTTTAATACCTTTTATTTTCTTCGTATTAGAGGTTCGTATATATGATTGCAATAATAAATCAATTAAATTGAATCATATATTGTTTTAGGACTGTGTGGTTAAGACGGCACAACCCATTCTCTTGGGAATGATCGTCAGATATTTCTCTGAAGCCAATAATGATGGTGTAAACTCTAAGCACTTCACTCTCATAACCTGTGCTATCAGTCTATCACCTCTATTGGTACTTATTTTCCAACACCCGGCATATGCTGCCAGTAATAGGATTTCAATGCGGGCTAAGGCGGCCTGGAATGCACTTATCTATAGAAAGGTTATCTCAATTATTATTAATAATCTTGCTCATTTTCACATTATGCTTCTTTGTTAATAGTGTCTTAAACTGAGCCGTTCCTCTGTGGGCAGCACTTCTATCGGACACATTATTAATTTGATGATCAATGATAGCAAACGATTTGATGAAGTAATCTATTGTTCCGATTATTTTCACTTTTGTTAACAACTTTTGATTTCTATTTCAAGTTTGCTTTAGTTTGCAGTTATTTGTTGATAGTACCGATTCAAACAATGTTGTTCTTGTGGATTGCTTGGCAGTATTTGGGTTGTGCCTGTTTGGCCACTTTCACAGGACTTTTACTATTCATACCACTTATGTCTTGGATCGGAACAAAAGTTACAAAAATCAGGTGACTATAAGAATGACAACAATTCTATTCAACTGATTATATCGAATGTAAATTTCTTTGAAAGATCCAAAATTTCCCATTTGACTGATTATCGAATTTGTTTGACTAATGATATAATTCGAGGCATTCGAGTCATCAAAATGTATGGATGGGAACAGTATTTTGGGAATGTCTTGCAAAAGGCTCGAGAGTAAGAGCGAACTCACATCTAGCTTAAACTGAACATTAAATGTGATTTTAAAACAGGCAGGAAATTAAGCAAGTTAAGATGGCTTCAAGCATTAATGCAATGACACTTTCCGTGTCTTTCATATCCGCGCGTTTGGTATTGTTTTTATCGATAATCACTTATGTCTTAATCGGTGGCAAATTAAACGCCGAAACTATTTTCGTGACGATAGCACTCTTTGAGAGACTTCGATATTCAATGACATGGATGCTCCCCCAGGCCGTGTCCGGAGCTGCAGAAGTGCTCGTGTCGTGCAAAAGAATGCAGGTATACATATATATACATATATATAACTTTCTATCATTTCATTGCATTATTTCAATTTGTCATAAAAATAGAATTTCTTATCACTCGATGAAATCAAATCTGAAGAGAATTTAAAGTTTAAAATCTGTTCAAAGACTGATATAAAAGGGGTATCAATGAGAGGGATGTGCTGTAAATTTGAATCAATTGACGAGAAGTTAGAAAAATCGTCTGAATTTTTGTTGGAAAATATATCATTAGATGTAAAATGTGGGCAAATTGTGTCCATTGTTGGACCCGTCGGTTCTGGAAAAGTATTTAAATTTTGTTAAATTATTGAATATAATAATTGAGATCTTTTTTATTAGACCTCTATATTGCTGTCCATTTTGGGAGAAGTGGATCAAATGAGAGCCGATAATATGAAAGTCAACGGTTCTGTTGCTTATGTCAGTCAAAAGCCCTTCTGTTTCAATGGAAGCATTAGAGACAACATTCTGTTCGGCCGACCATTTGATCACAAGTTTTATAATAAGATACTATATGTCTGTGCTCTGGAAGAGGATCTCAAACAATTGGAAGCAGGAGATCAAACTCAGATAGGGGAAAGGGGCACTGCCTTAAGTGGAGGTCAAAAAGCACGGATCAACTTAGCCAGGTCACTATATCTTAATTCAGACATTTATTTATTGGACGACCCTCTCAGCTCTGTTGATGCCTCCGTTGCAAAACACATCTTTGAAAAGTAAGTCAACAATTTGTCAGTCAATACAATTAAATGTCATTTATTTCAGTTGTATTTTAGACTTTATGCGAAACAAATGTGTAATTCTGGTCACAAATCAAATGCAGTTTTTAAAGATGAGTTCAAATATTATGTGTATAACGAATGGTCGTTGTCTGTCAACCGGCACTTTTGATCAACTCTTAGATTCTGGGATAGAATTTATATCAATACTTAAGGAACAAATGAATTCATGTCAACAAAATGAAATCATAGATTTGAAAACCAAAATCAAAGACCAAAAGAAAAGTTTGAATCAAAATAGTAATAATCAGAATTTGGTGAAAGGTTTTAATATTGAAGACGAGAACGAAAACACGGGTCAAATCAATTTAGACGTTGTTTCCAATTACTTTAAGTCAAGCTCTGGTTGGCCTCTAATCGTATTTGCATTCCTCTCAACTGTTTTAACTCAGGGTCTCTACCATTTGACTGACTATTGGCTAACATTTTGGTGAGTGTTTGCACTAAATGTAAGAGAAATATAGTTATTGTGTTTGGTTTGCAATTTCCGAAGGGATACCAATCAAAGTGATTCGTCAAATACTTTATATGCAAATCGAAAAAATATTATCATTTATACTCTTATGAGTTGTGGACTATTTATTTTGGCAGCCCTTAGATCTGTCACATTCTTCGAGATCTGTTTGCGTTCTTCACATGTATTGCACGACAGAGTGTTTGGTTGTCTTTTACGCTCTTCTCTCACTGTCTTTGATTTCCTCCCAATCGGTAATATCCACACAATTAATGCAAATTCTAATTCGACTTATTTATGACCACTTTTAGGTCGAATACTCAATAGATTCACCCGAGATATTGGAATACTTGACGATACTTTACCCATAAAACTTTTTGATTTGAACCTAGTAAGTTATTTATCTATCATCTGATATTATAAAAGTATATTACTATATAAAAGTATATCTTCTAAATCAAGCGTTTTCAAAATAATTTTGAGGGCTTAAAATTAGTAATGTAATTTATTGCCATTAGCTAGCTACAGTATTTTCTGTATATAATGAACTAGATGGGTTTTGAGATTTACTTCATTATAACCATTTGTTCATTATAAACAGGTTGAAATAGCACTGATTTCTATTACAGAGGTTTAGAAATTTAGTTTATTATAACCCTTAGTTCATTATATCCATGGTTCATTATATACAGAAAACACTGTAGTTATGAGAAACTTAAGCTTCACTTTTGGCTCAGCCTTAATGATCTGTTTTCGCTGATCAGACTGCGCTCAGCATAAACTGACTCTAAGCTTGTATTTGTCGATCAATTTCCTAACGAAGTTCTATAATATGAATAATTAATGAATTATATGTTTTATTCACTGAATAGGAAGAGTCGTCTTCTTTTATTAACGAATTAGAGAGTGATTTGGAGGAGAAAATCAAGGCTTTCGATGAATTAAAGACTAATTTCGATGAAAACCACCGATTGTTGAATAATAAAACAGAATTATTTGATGAAATGAATCAACAAAAGCAAGACTTGGAGTCCAAGTTTGAAGAGGCAAAGATCAAGAACCAAACTCTTGCCCAACAAATGGAAAATCTCATTAAAGTGATTGAAATTGAGAGCCAAGAGAAGGAAAGACTCAAACAATCTCTTGAAAAGTAAGACCATTTGATAAGTAATTGAATTTTAATTTTAATCAATTTTTTTTGTTTAGTCTACAAAAAGAAAACTTCGATGAAAGCGATTTAATCCGTGAAAAGGATTCTCGAATTGAAAGCCTTCAGAAGGAGATCCGTAAACAAGTGGAAGATATGCAAGAAGTCGAAGAATTACTGAATGAAAGGCAAAATGAAATCGAAGTATTGAACGATAGTATTGTCGCCATTAATAAGGAGAAGATTGAACTGCAAAACAAAAACGAAGAACTAAACAAAAAGTTGGATTCCTCTGCGTCTGGCGCTAAGGAAGAGATAATTGATCTCCAGAGACAAATCGAGGACTTGAATGAGGAAATTGATTCAAATAAAACTGAAATTAAAGCTATGAATCGAAAACTGAGCGATGATTTGAGAGTTGCCAACGAAAGGTTTGGAACCCGAGAAGAGGAGAACCTCTCGACGATTGCAGAGTTAAGGAAACAGTTGGAGAGTCAGGAAATCAAATTAACCGAAGCTATGAGCGAATTGATGAGCAAAAGTGACGAAAATACTGACACGAATTTGTTGCACAACGAGATTCAGACTTTGAGGCAAACAATTGATTCTCTTCAGCAACAAAACCAATTACTTCAAAATGATTTTCAGAAATCCGTTTCCCAATCGAATGCTTCGGTCGTCGAATATAAAGTGAGTCTCGATTTTGGCTTTTCTTTTGCTATAATTGCTTGAAATGAAGGCAACATTTTCTAGAATTCTATGACTTTTCAATATTAGACTTTCAATAATTCTGTTGCCGATAGTATCGAACGATTGCACTGAATGTAGAACTTCTTCATTGAGTTTTACATATCACATACGTTAACATTATTCTCATTTTTGCCATTTTTCAGTCACTCCTCGATGAGGCGCGCATTCAAATCAATAGATTAGAGTCAGAAAAGTTAAGTGCAGTTCAGGAGACAAATAAAGTGAATCAGGTTTTGGAAAGTGAAAGACAAAACCAATCACTTATTGGGTCTCAAAATGAAGAGTTAAGACAACATATCTCACAATTAGAGTCCGATTTGGATAGCATTCGGACACAGAATCAATACGAATACGAATCCGTCCAAAACGAAAGAATCAATCATTTGAATCAAACTATAGATGACTTACGGAAACAGAATTTAGACCTGAATACAGAAATGACATCAATGAGAGAACAGTCCGATAATATTCAGGACTCGAGTTCAAAACAATTCGAAGAATTGATACAAAAGTCAGATAATGAAAGATCAGAATTCAATCAACGATTAATGGATTTGCAAACAACTGTTGAGACCATTACTGCGGAAAAGCAGCGCTTCGAGTATGCATACTATGACATACAAAACCGGTTCCAAGAATTTGATCAATTAATGAAAACCAAGAACTTTGAAATCGGTATTGACTTTCATTTATTATAATATTATCTCATTTTAAACAAATTATTGTTTTTATAGAGAATTTGAAACAATTGGAGACTTCATATAAAAAGGTGACGGAATCCATAAATAATATGAAGGAAGAGAAGGAACGTCTTCTGACAGTTTTGGCTGATAAGGAGAAATTACTCGAAGAGCACAGTCAGGAAAAACATCATTTGATTGAAGAGAAGCGACTCATTGAACAGACTTTGAAAGATAAGGAACAGAATATCTCTGAACTCAATTCCCAAATCCAGTCAATGAATGAAATGAATCAGAATTTGGAAAACAATTCAAACCAAACCTCAGATGAAAATGAATTGAGAGCTCGAATTAAAGAACTCGAAGCAGAAGTGGAAGAATCAAAGAAACTTCAGGACGAAAATGAGGCCAAATCATCAGAAGCCGAATACGAATTGGATATCTTAAGAAGGAATTACAGCCTCGAAATGGAGAGTTTCGGGGCACAGGTTCAGGAGAGGGAGACTATTGTTGAGAAACTCCAGGAGAAAAACGATAAAATGAAGCGTAAAATTGATAAGCAAAACAAAATTATCGGCGAATTCACTGAAAAAGAGGCCTATTTTAAGTCAAAGATGGAGGAGTCGGAGGGTTTGATTAAATACGAGCAAATGCAGAGACAGTCCGTCACTGACTCCAGGATTTTTGAGTTACAACAACAGCTCAAAGACAGAGAAAATGAGTATCAGTTGGAAGTGTTGAATCTGAAGTCAGACATTTCCAATTGGAATACTTTAGAGGAACAGTTGAGGCAAAGAATAGTTGAGTTGGAACAGATTCAGACCCAAAAGGCAACTGAAGAACACGAGCGAGAGATCACTAATTACAGGACACATATCGAATCACTGGTCAATCAGTTAGAGGCCGAACGCATTGAGAAGAGACATATTCAAGACTTGTATCAATCAATAAGTAGTGGTCAGAATTCAGATCAAGTCAATCAACTCATGGCTCAAATGGAAGCCGAAAGACAACAACTGATTGGTATGTCTTAAAGTGATTGTCGGGTGAATTGAATTTAACTTTTTTTCATATTTAGCTCAAAAACAAGACATCGAACTGAAGTGTAAGAGATTTGCCGCTAAATTCAAAGTGAAAGAACGAGAAGTGATTACTTTAGAGGAAAAGCTCAGAATAGCTAAAGAGAATGCCTCTAAAAATGTGAACGAAGAGGAACTCATTGATAGTACTAAACGTATTGAAGAACTGATGAAAAAAGTGGAAGACTTACAGTTCACGGCATCTAATCTGGACTCAGCTCTTCAGACAGAGCGTCAACGACGGCGTGAGTTGGAAAGCGAGAAGACAACCTTCTGGAGTCAGTCCCCCAAAGCAGGTAACATGAGTGCAATAGACGGAGACAGGGCTTCGACCGCGTCCTCCAGTTTCTCGATGTTCATTGAAGACGGAAATGGAGACAAAAGTCACTTGAGTTCCGCCAAACGGTTCGTTAGTAAACAAAAACACTTTTTATTGAGAGGTCCGCCAAATGCCAAATATAAACGGATCGCAATTGTAGTCTATTTGGTTATTATTCACGTTTTGTTTCTGAAAGCGTGCCTTTTCTAACACTAATCAAATGTTATTAAAATAGTTTTATTTAATTTTTCACTCTTTTCACATATGAAACAAATTTTCTCATAAATTATTATTTTTGTTATTTTTAAGGAGTTTTTCGATTCAATAGTTCTGTAAATTTATTTTAATCTCAAATAAAGATAATATCGATTTTATTCTCAAAATTCTAATAATTTTCTGCCCTTTTATTCGAGTTTTGCTTTAAAATCACTTTTCAATCGTTTCTCTGAATTTCATTTAATGTTTTCGTTTTGGATTAATAATTATTTTTCCATTTTCTCTGCGATTCGGTTATGACTAGAGATTGAGGTTTTGTTATGACATTCAGTCCTAAGCCCTAAAGAAATATATCCTAATTGACTGGTTTTTCGCTTCAATTCTATTTAATGAGTACTCATATATACAATCATTCCTAAAACTAGTGGCACTGGGCATTTTAATTTTTAACATGGTTCTCTGGATTTTATTATGAAACTTGAACATGTGAAGGGACCCATAGATTGTGATAACAATTTTATTGAACATTTAGTTAGGTTTACATCGAATGCCATAATTAGCACAGACTGACAGCGTAACAGACTATTGACAGAATAGGACTGAATGAATGGTTTAGGTTTACAATCAATTTATAGACGAGAGAGTTATGCAGATCACAAACAAATCTATGAATTAAAGGATGTGCTAGTATTACATATTTCTAAAGTTCACATTAAGGAATTTGACAAACATTACTCAGATTAAATTATAGCTAAATGTAACAAGAGACTCCTACAAATTTCCCTTTACCCACAATAAATTTTTAGAATAAAAATTTAGCTAGTTAACAAGTTTTTCCAGTAAAACAAAATAGTTCAAAAGAATTAACAATTATCACCTTTCACAAACAATTCTTATGAATAAAATTACAGTAAACAAAATAGATAAAATAACTTCAAACATTTAAATTAGATTCTTAATAAATATGGTTAAACAAAAATAAATGATTAACATATTGTTTATATATATATCTGAACAAGGCTTTAGTGTATTTTTAAAGTTTATTTAATATACAAATAATTTTGTTAAATTAATCTTAAATTTATTCACAATAGTTTGCTGTTTAATTTACTTGATATGTCTTTTCTTAACTTAGAGAATTTTGACCCTGGCTAATTATTTACAAGATAATCATATACAATTAACAAAGTCTGATAAATTATTGCATCTTCAAATTTTTCATTCAGTTTCAATTTAAGTATTGTTACATTAACTCTTAAAGTGACCAGTTCATTTTCCGTAACATATTTTAATTCTAGATCAGATCTGATTCAATATAATTTCGATTTTCTCTTCAAATTTGCCGGGTATTTCATAAATTGCTAGCACAAATTCTTATATATTTTTACTCTTATTCTGAAATATTTTCTGAGTTCAAAACTTATTAATTAACATGCATGTTTAATATTAAAATCTTAGTTAAAACAAGAATATATTGGCCAATATATCAAATTTAATTCATATTTAAAGTCATTTCCTGTAAAATTCACATTTTTCTGACACACATTAGTCAACTCGTATAAATACCAAGGACACAAAAGTCAACTTGTATATTTACCGAGGACACATAAGTCAACTCGTATAATTACCAAGGACACATAAATCAACTTGTATAATTACCGAGGACACATAAATCTATTTAATATTTTAACTACCGGCATTAAAATTCATCACTATTTAAACTCTGGTCATTTACATTTTTAAACTACCTATTTCCTATCTAGATGAGTTTGCGTGCACTCAAAAACATCTAGAAGTTTTATATAATTTCAATTTATGGATTTTTGCATTAGAACTTGTTCAATTTTCCAATATCAGACTTTGCTCATTTAGTTTTCATTAAATAAAATTATAGCTTAAAAGACATATCAATTAACAATATCAGGTCAATTACAAAAATCATATTAAAATGCATTAAAATTAAATATATTAAACCATAAATTAGCAGACCTGATGATCAAAATTTAACGGGATCAATTAGCCAGATGAATTAGCCAGGTGATTAAGCGACCATCCTTGTTATCTTTAATTGAATTTTAGCTTGCATATTACTTATTTAAATTACAGCAACAGATGAATTTATATCAGGAGCTGGATCAGTGGCAACCAACCACTGTCCTCAAAAATGCCAAGTCCTTTTTCGGTGGCTCGCCATTGAAGGGTCCCATAGATTGTGATAACAATTTTATTGAACATTTAATTAGGTTTACATCGAATGCCATAATTAGCACAGACTGACAGCGTAACAGACTATTGACAGAATAGGACTGATTGAAAGGTTTAGGTTTACAATCAATTTATAGACGAGAGAGTTATGCAGATCACAAACAAATCTATGAATTAAAGGATGTGCT